>JASSUY010036095.1:0-18437 GCA_032466535.1 Forpus xanthops
GCTCAAGGCCAGGTTGGACACAGGGCTTGGAGCAAGCTGCTCTATGGAAGGTGTCCCTGTGTGTGGCAGGGGTTGGAGCTGGAGGAGCTTTAAGTTCCCTTCCAACCCAAACCATTCCATAATTCTATGACTCTATGAAATAGGGGGGTGAATATCCAAGTTGGGGAGCAGAAAAGAAGACAAAAGATGTCTCCAGGACTGCTGGTGTCATTTTCCAAGTTGGGTGGGGGTGTTGGAATGAGCCTGTTCCTGCAGTATTTCTGGTTGTCAGCAGCCTTTTGGTGGGTTTTGGGACCATTTTCATGAGGTCCTGCAGGTGGCAATGCTGGTGAGGAGCTCTTAGCAATGGCAGATCCCTGGGCAGATCTCCATATGGTCCAACCTGAGCATGTGTTCTGGGGCTGATCTTGACCCCTCTGACACAAGATGCTCTTGTTGCAGGTGTCCTGTCTCTGTGGCTCTGCACCATGTCTGCTCTGTGGCTGCTGCCCCTCAGCCAAGAACTCCACCATCTCCCGCCTCATCTTTACCTTCTTCCTCTTCCTCGGCACCCTCGTGTCCATCATTATGATAATCCCCGGTGTGGAGAAGGAGCTGCACAAGGTAAACAACTCCTGGAGGTTGCTGGGCTCAGTCACTATGGGGAAGAAGTTTAGCTCATGGTGGGTGCATGAGGCTGAATGAGAAAGTGAAGTTTTGGGGCATTGCTTCTGTTCCCTTTTTTCTGAGCATCTCACTGGGAGAGGTGTCTCTGGCCCTGATTTTCCACGCAGGGGAAGATGCAGTGGGATAATTGAATACATTTCCATGTTTTCCCAGATCCCTCCCATGAAAGTTTCCTACATCCCATTTTTTGGGTTCAACTGGCCAAGAATCATGGAATACTGTGGGTTGGAAGGGACCTTAAAGCTTTTCCTGGGATGACTGATGGCTTTAGCTGTGTCACTCCACTGCTGTTCCCAAGCAGGCCAACCGTGTGCTTTATGGGTGGCATTGGAGCAGACATGGGCATCACTGATGGCACCGGGGATCGTGGTGGGTGCAGGATGCTGGGGTGATCCTCACCCTCCCATCACCATTGCAGCTCCCTGGCTTCTGTGAAGGCAGCGGGTCAATGTTGGGGGTCCAGACCCATGTGGACTGCAGCAGCTTCCTAGGCCTCAAGGCTGTGTACCGCATGGGCTTTGCCATGGCCGCCTTCTTCTTCTTCTTTGCCATCCTCATGGTGTGCGTACGCAGCAGCAAGGACCCACGGGCTGCTGTGCAGAACGGGTGAGCCCTCGTCCCTGGGGGGATGCATCAGACCCCCCCTTCCCTGGGAACTGAGTTCCAGCTCCAGAATGTGCCTCCTCCCTCCTCCCACAGCTTCTGGTTCTTCAAGTTCCTGCTGCTGGTGGGGATCACAGTGGGGGCCTTCTACATCCCTGATGGTGCCTTCACCTCAGGTGAGGAGCTGCCCCTGCTCTCCTGGCATCACTGGTTATTCCTCAGCCGGAGCTGGGCTCAGCATCCCCACTGCTGTGTTCCCCTGTGCCCAAGTCCCCATTACCCTGCTCTTAACTGGGTTTTCTCCTCTCTCAAGTCTGGTTTTACTTCGGTGTGGTCGGCTCCTTCCTCTTCATCCTCATCCAGCTCCTCCTCCTCATTGACTTTGCCCACTCCTGGAGCCAGCTGTGGCTGCGCAATGCAGGCGAGAGCAACTCCAAGGGCTGGTATGCAGGTCAGTATGAGTGGCACCATGAGGGTTTAGGGATGGGGAAGCTCCTCCTGGAGTTGGTGATGTTGAGCTGGTGGGGATGGGGACTCTGCTCCAGCCCCGTTCCTCTTTGGTTCCTCCCTCAGCCCTCTGCACTGTCACTTTCATCTTCTACGCCGCCTCCATCGCGGCCATAGTGCTGCTCTACATCTACTACACCAAGCCCGAGGGCTGCACAGAGGGCAAGGCCCTCATCAGCATCAACCTCATCCTCTGCCTCATTGTCTCTGCTGTGTCCATACTGCCCAAGATCCAGGTTAGGTGATGGGGAGGGCACCTTGAAGGCTGGTGGCCATGTTACTGTACAGGACCAGCTCTGAGCACCCATGGTTGTGTTTGCAGGAGGCTCAGCCACACTCGGGGCTGCTGCAGGCATCCCTCATCACCCTCTACACCATCTACATCACCTGGGCTGCCTTGGCCAATGTACCAAGTAAGCAGGATGCTGCCTTTGTTTGGGAGGGGGATACATGGGGCACCCACTGGGGTGGCTCCTTTGCCCTCCTGGGTCTCTATGTGCTGGGGGAAGGTGCTGAGCCCTCTGTATGTCCCCCCCAGTGCAGGCCTGTAACCCCACACTGCTGGTGAGGAACAGCACCAGCTCAGTGACAGCCACCCAGGCACTGACAACCTGGTGGGATGCGCCAAGCATCGTGGGGCTCATAATCTTCATCCTCTGCACCCTCTTCATCAGGTGAGGGCTTGGCTGGTACCCCTGGAGACTGCATCGTCCCTCTGTCTGCCCGGAGCAGGGGGACACAGGGAGGCTCTTAGGGAATAGGTGATGCTGGAGCAGGGGTCACAGCTCAGCATCCATGAACCTCCTGTCCCTGCAGCATCCGCTCCTCTGACCATCCCGAGGTGAACAAGCTGATGCTGACAGAGGAGAGCACGGCCGGGGTGGGTGGTGAGGCTGCGGAGCATGGGGAGCATCGTGCCTATGACAATGAGCAGGATGGAGTGTCCTACAACTACACCTTCTTCCACCTCTGCCTCCTCCTCGCTGCACTCTACATCATGATGACCCTCACCAACTGGTACAGGTGGGCAGAGCAACCCCTTCTCCCCATGTCCTCCCTGCTCCTGCACTGGGCAGAGCTGGTTGCTGAGGTCCATCCGCATGAGAACCCACTTCATGTGCACCGTTATCAGGGGTCATGCTTAGTGCTGCCTATGGCAGGTTGTGCCTGGCCTCACTGGCTCCCTGCTGCAGCCTGGGATCGCTTGGGATGATGTGGGGGGAGCCAGGACCCAGCCCTGGGGGTGCTGTAGCTGCAGCGGTGGGGTCACATCCCTTGGATGAGATGAGAGCCACAAGATGTGGCTTCTCTGCTCTCCCATCCGTGTTCTTTGTGTTGCACCCATGGCTTGGTGCTCACAGCATCCACACTCCCCAGCACAGTGACTGCTTGGGATGTGCAGGGAGATGCCATCCGCTGCACCACGGTGATGGGTGCTGCTGCTGTTTGGGATTTCAGGCCGGATGAGAGCTTGCGGGTGCTGTCGAGCCCCTGGACCGCTGTGTGGGTGAAGATCAGCTCCAGCTGGGCCGGTCTTCTGCTCTACCTCTGGACCTTGGTGGCTCCGCTGGTGCTGCCGGACCGGGACTTCAGCTGAGGTGGCCCCAAGCATCCTGCTGCTGGATTGGAGCCGTTGTGCCCTTGTCCCTTGAGGCTGGGGACAGCCCCAGCGATGCTGGGTTGTGCCTTCGTGGAGGTCTTTTGGTTTCATTTGAAAGGGATGAAGTGCCAAGCACTGAAAATCAGCAAGGGCTGAGGAGGACTTGAGGATGGTTTGGAAGCTCTTCCCGTCTCTTTTCATGCTTCTCTAGTGCCTTTGGGGGGGCTCCATCCCCTGCTCTTCTCACGGACACCCTGCCTTGCCTTGGGAGGGTTTGGTGTCACCAGCTCATTTGAAGCTCCAGGACCTTGATGCCTTTCGGAGGGGGTCTCAGGACCCAGGACCTGGTGTTGCCTCCCCAAAGAGCCTGGAGGAGAATGGGCCTCAGGGATTTGTGGTTTGAGGCAGATGTCCCACTGCATCCCCAGCCATGGTGATGGCCCCAGCTCCTCCAGGGCTCTCCTGCCCACCCATCCCATGGGGGGTCAGTCCCTGCTCCTCACTGGAGCACAGGTTGAGTTTCCTTGGTAATAAAGCCTTGTTTGGAGTAAACCCATCAGCTGTGGCCTTGTGGGGTCTTTCCTGATGTGTGCTGGGAGGTGATGGAAGGGGGAAAGATGAAACAGTCCTGGCACAGGGGGGAGGGCACTGCTGCTGCCCTGGGGGGCAACACTGTGTCACAGCAGCCTGGAGCCTTGGACCATGCTGCCAGACTGGGGTACCCCGAGTGCTGCAGGACAGGTGGTGGTGGTGATGCTGGAGAGCACAGCATGGGGTGCCCACCATGGAGGGGCTGTGCACAGATAGGGGTGCACAAGATAGGGGTGCACACACACGGGGTGCACACGATGGAGGGGCTGCACACAGATAGGGGTGCACAGGATAGGGGTGCACACCATGGAGGGGCTGCTCACAGATAGGGGTGCACAAGATAGGGTTGCACACACATGGGGTGCCCACCATGGAGGGGCTGCACACAGATAGGGGTGCACACAGCATGGGGTGCACACCATGGAGGGGCTGTGCACAGATAGGGGTACACAAGATAGGGGTGCGCACAGCATGGGTTGTACACCACAGAGGGGCTGTGCACAGATAGGGGTGCACACACATGGGGTGCACACACATGGGTTGTACACCATGGAGGGGCTGCGCACAGATAGGGGTGCACAGGATAGGGGTGCACACACATGGGGTGCACACCATGGAGGGGCTGCGCACAGATAGGGGTGCACAAGATAGGGGTGCACACACACGGGGTGCACACACATGGGGTGCACACCATGGAGGGGCTGTGCATAGATAGGGGTGCACAGGATAGGGGTGCACACACATGGGGTGCCCACCATGGAGGGGCTGCACACAGATGGGGTGCACAAGATAGGGGTGTACACACACATGGGTTGTACACCATGGAGGGGCTGCGCACAGATAGGGGTGCACAAGATAGGGGTGCACACACATAGGGTGCACACAGCACAGGGGTGCACACAGCACGGGCATGCACGCTGTGCCCATGGGCACATGGGGCTGGGGGTAGCACCACGGTGGGCACACGCTGTACTGGGGTGTGCAACTCACATTCTGGGTTGTGCCCCATGCAGGGTGCACCCTGCCAGAGGGTCCCTGGGTGCAGGCACCCAGTGCCTGGGGGTCCCTCGATGGGTGCACCCTGTGCCTGGGGGTCCCTCGGTGGGTGCACCCAGTGCCTGGGGGTCCCTCTATGGGTGCACCCTGTTCCTGGGGGTCCCTCAATGGGTGCACCCTGTGCCGGGGGTCCCTCGGTGGGTGCACCCAGTGCCTGGGGGTCCCTCTATGGGTGCACCCTGTGCCGGGGGGTCCCTATCCTGCAGCAGCCCAGCGCCGAGAGGGACCCTTCGCTCATCCCAGGGGCAGGCGGGGACAGACAAGGACAGGACTGAGCCACGAGGGGGCGCTGGTGGCACACGCGGCGGTGCACCCAGGACTGCATCATGAGCCCTGCACGTTGCGTCATGGACCCTGCACCCTTCATCCTGCACCCTGCATCATGGACCCTGCACCATGGACCCTGCACCCTGCATCCTGCATCATGGGCCCTGCATCCTGCATCATGCACCCTGCACCCTGCATCATGGGCCCTGCATCCTTCATCCTGCATCCTGCACCCTTCATCCTGCACCCTGCTTCATGGACCCTGCACCCTTCATCCTGCACCCTGCATCATGCACCCTGCACCCTTCATCCTGCACCCTGCATCATGGACCCTGCACCCTGCACCCTTCATCCTGCACCCTGCATCACGGACCCTGCACCCTTCATCCTGCACCCTGCATCCTGCACCCTGCACCCTTCATCCTGCACCCTGCATCATGGACCCGGCACTCTTCATCCTGCACCCTGATCCATGCACCCTCTCCATGCACCCCGAAGTCTGCATTCTGCACCCAGCATCATGCACCCTCCACCCTGCATCATGGACCCTGCATTCTGCACCCTGCACCATGCATCATGGACCCTGCTCTGTGCACCCAGAAGTCTGTATTCTGCACCTAGCATCATATACCCTGCACTCTGCATCCTGCACGTTGCATCATAGATCCTGCACCCTGCTCCATGCACCCTGCTCCATGCACCCAGAAGTCTTCATCCTGCACGTTGCATCATGCACCCTCCACCCTGCATCATGGACCCTGCACTCTGCATCCTGCACCCTGCATCATGGACCCTGTACTCTTTCATCCTGCACGTTGCAGCCTGCACCCTGAATCCTGCATTCTGCATCGTGCACCTTGCATTCTGCACCCAGTACCCTTTACTCAGCGTCTTGCATGTTGCACACTGCACCCTGGGCCATGCATATTGTATCTCTAAGCTGTACTCTGCATCCTGCTCCCTGTGCAGTGCAACCTCAGTCTGGCAGCCTGCACTCTGTGCTGTGCATCATACAACCTGCACCCAGCACACTGTGTCCTGCATCCTGCACCATCTGTCCAAAGCCCCTCTCCAGGTTTCCCGTAGCCCCTTTAGGCACTGGGGCTGCTCTAAGGTCTCCCCTTCAGGAGCCATCTCCATCTGCCCCAGCTCAGCTCTCCCAGCCTGGCTCCAGAGCAGAGCTGCTCCATCCCTTGCAGCCTCCCCGTGACCTCCCCTGCACTCCGACAGCTCCACGTCCCTCCTGTGTTGGCTTTAATTAGCTCTAATGTGGCTTTAATTGCTCTAAATTGCTCTCTCTGGAGAGGGAGCCTCTCAGAATGATGGATATGGGGGGAACATTGGGCAGCCCAAACAAAGCCACGCACCGGTTTGCTTTGCAACCGGGAAAGCACGAATTGAAATGAATTTAAAGTCGGGGGTGAGGATGGGGATGGATCCGTCCTGGAGCTGCTCGGAGGGTCACGAAGGGGTTTAGGATCCCCCAGCAGCACTCAGAGTGAAGGGAAGGACAGGGAAAGGGCAATGGCTGTAACCTCCCAAAGGGGAGGCTCAGATGAGCTCTTAGGCATAAGTTCTTCCCTGTGAGGGTGCTGAGGCGCTGGCACAGGGTGCCCATAGGAGCTGTGGCTGCCCCATCCCTGCAGTGCTCAAGGCCAGGTTGGACACAGGGCTTGGAGCAAGCTGCTCTATGGAAGGTGTCCCTGCCCATGGCAGGGTTGGAGCTGGAGGAGCTTTGAGGTCCCTTCACCGCAGCCCAGGCTGTGACTGATGCACACCCGGGCAGCAGCAGCAGTGGCTGTTGCTCGGAAGAGGAGGGGAAAGCGTTTACATAATTCATTGCAAGGAGGCACCCGGGGAAATCCACATTGGACTGCAGCATTCCCAGCGCCCCGCCGCGCTCCACGGGCCGCATCTGGAGCCATCAGTGCCTCCCAGAGGCTGTAATGAATTGTGGAGCGGAGCCAGAGCTCAGCCTCCAAAGACAGCGCTGGGAGGCAGCGGCAGCATCACCCAGTGCCACCCCTGGCCTTCATTTCAGGGGGTCTCTTCTCTTTCCCAAGGTGTTCAAGCGGACTCCCCTGGGGTAGGAGGATGCTGGGGTTAAAGCAGGAAGAGGAATAAGCCAAGCAGGGTGGTGAAATCAGGGCTGCTTGGCCGGGCTTGTGGGCAAGCATCATCTGTGAGGGCTGCGCAGTGTGTGCTTGAGCACTGTGGCCACAGGCAGGCTCAAGGCTGAAGGGGTGAGGGGGACCCCTCCAATGGGAGCAAACACTCCAACATCACTTACCCCTCCATATCCCCGCTTTGTTCTGCAGATGCATGGACCAAGCATCCCTTGGGCTGAGGTTTGCTGCTGCGGGAGGCACTGAGGGTGCTCCAGGGACCTGTCCCTGTGCTCAGCCCCCTCCCTGCCCTCAGGTAATCACTACACTAGGAGCAATGGGGCTGCTGTGGGTCCCGTGGGCCAGGGCAATGGTTTCTGCCCTTGTCCTTGCATGTGGCAAGCCCCAGAGCAGGCAGTGATTGTGCTGCCTCCACACTGGTGTGTGGAGCTGCTTCCTCTGCCCTCAGCAGTGCTCTGAAGAGCAAAAGGGATGTGAAGGAAGACAGAGATTCAGAAGGAAAGAAATAAACCCATCAAGCTTGAACCCTGCTGCTAGAGAAACATCTGCATCTATAAATACCACTGATGGGAGTGGGAACAGGCTATATCCCTGCAGCTCCCTAAGGCAGCGGAGCAGCCTTGCCCTGGCTAACCCCATTCCAACACGTGCTGCTGTAGCACACATGGGTTGCTGCAGCTTTGTGGGTGTTTTTTGGGGGGTAAAAAGCACCCAAAACCTGGTCTTTAAAAAGAAAAGGAGATAAATAAGTGTTGTTTTATTGTTTACACCTGGGTCACAGCATGGGTGAGTGCAGCCCCAGGGATGTGAGCTGAGCAGCAGGGATGTCCCAATGCTCCTCACTGGGACATGATGTCCCACTGTTGGTCCTCACCCTGCTGTCACCCTTCCAGCGACCTTCTCCATCCCTCCAGCCTGGCTCATGTATGCTCAGAGAGGCACAGAGTCACTTCGTCATCATGAACTAAGTCCCCTGGGCAGGGAGATGCTTATTCAGATGGGGCAAAAATGAGCTCCTGGATGGATCCATCCCTGGAAGTGCTCAAGGCCAGGTTGGATGGGACTCGGAGCAAGCTGCTCTAGTGGAAGGTGCCCTGCCTGTGGCAGGGCTTGGAGTTGGGGGAGCATTAAGGTCCTTCAACCCAAACCTGTCTGGGGTTCTATGATCCCTGCCCAGCTCAGGCTTTCTCAGGAGGGTTTTGCTCTGCAATCACTGACCAGGTTGCTCACATCGAGATGATGTCCCCCACTGTCCAGCCAGGACAGGAGAGGGTTGTCACCACTGCCACCAAGTGCATTAGTTGGGGTTTCCCATCAGAGATGCTGTTAAGAGAGTGATTTCCCACACCCTGCACAAAGCTCAGCAGCTAACAGCGGCCATTCCCCCTAGCCATGCAGCACTGCTGTTGTGTTTTTTCCTCACATCATCCATGTTATCTCTGCGCTGCTCAGGGCCAAAAGCCTGCAAGCATCCCTTCAAATGCAGCATCATTTGGCTCAGGGGAGCAGAGGACTGAGCCCCCTTCTTGGAATACCCCAGGAAGAAGAGTGAGGAGTGGAGTCAGTTGCTTTGACAGATACTTTCACCTTTGGCTCTTTCAGCAGGGTCCCATTTCCACTCTGGCTTCCTTCCTCCCCAGACACCAGGGACATGTCACGTCCCAGCTTTGCAAGGACTCCGCTTATTCCCCGTCCTGGAGGAATCCCATTCCAGGAGCATCCTCCCACCCGTCACGTAGGGATGCTGCAGATGGCTGGAGGCCCTGGGGACCCTCAGAGCTGGTGATGGGTGCTGATGATGGAGGCAGCTGTGTGGGAAGCACAGGCTGCCCTCACCTCATCCTCCTTCACAGGGCCCATCAGGAGCAGCTCTGGTTTGGTTTTTCCTTTCCTTCTTTGTAATCCCCCTCTAACAACAAGGACTTTTCATGGGCTGCCTCCCTCCCCCTATTTCCTCTCTGACTCATCCCTGCAAGGGCAGCAGGGATGTGCAGCTCCCCACGTCCTGTAGCATCCTCTCCCTTTGGCCGGGTGATCCAAAGCAGCAATGGGACAGCACAGCCCAGGAGGGGCAATCCCCGGGTGAGGGACAATGAGGAGTTTGATGCAATAAAGTGAACGTTTTCTTTCCTTTTGTAGTAATTTCACCAATGAATTTCAATACAAGAACATGACCCATCAGTGAGCCCAGAACCCCCCATGAGGCTGCACCCTCAGTGTGAGCAGCGGCTCAGGGAGGGGATCCTGCCCCTCTGCTGAGCTCTGTGGAGACCCCCTTGGAGTCCTGGTCCAGCTCTGGGGCAACAGCACAAAGAGGGACATGGAGCTGTTGGAGTGAGTCCAGAGGAGGCCATGGGGATCCTGCCAGGGCTGGGGGCAGCTCTGCTCTGGAGCCAGGCTGAGAGAGCTGGGCTGGGGCAGACTGGAGAAGAGAAGGGTCCTGAAGAGGAGACCTTAGAGCAGCTCCAGTGCCTAAAGGGGCTACGGGAAACCTGGAGAGGGGCTTTGGACAAGGGATGGAGGGACAGGACAGGGGATGGCTTTAACCTCCCAAAGGGGAGACTCAGATGAGCTCTTAGGCAGAAGCTCTTCTCTGTGAGGGTGCTGAGGCGCTGGCACAGGGTGCCCAGAGAAGCTGTGGCTGCCCCATCCCTGCAGTGCTCAAGGCCAGGTTGGACACAGGGCTTGGAGCAAGCTGCTCTATGGAAGGTGTCCCTGCCCATGGTAGGGGTTGGAGCTGGAGGAGCTTTAAGTTCCCTTCAACAGAAACCATTCTATGATTCCATGATCCCTCTATCCTAGGGCATCCCAGAGCAAAGGAGGCTGAGTGGTGAATGAGAAACAGGAGGGACTGGGAGGGACATGGGAAGGAATCCCTAAGGATTCACACAGTCCATAGTTGAGCTTGTTAAGGGCTGTTAAAAACCTGGCAGTGCAAAAGACCATAAAGACACCACTTAGAAAAGCTTTGTAAAGGCCAAGTGCTGTTAAATGAGCTGAGGCAATAGAGAAATTGCCCCTTCTTAGAATAAGAAAGGTGTTTTCTGTGTATGGGACTGTCAAGAAACAGCAGGATGGATACTGTAGGATGGGTGAACCCAACAGTGCTCTCTAATGTGTCTTTATGAAAAGTGGGGTGTCTTTATGAAAGGTGGGGTGCAGATGAACCCACCAGGCTTTCTTATGGCCAGCTCCTGGGGATGTTTGAGGTCACAATCGAAGTCATTCCCATGTCTTCTTTTGTCTTTGTAGGCAATGTGGCTGCAAGGTCTTTGTTCCCCACAGAATTCCAAGTTCTGAAGCACTTTGTAAAATTTGAGGGTGAATAATAGTTTTACTTTAAATAAAATCCCTTCCATCCTTAAGAACATGTTCGTCATCGATTGTGTGAGTTCTGTGATGGAACAGTGCTTAGAAGAAATAAAACAGCCAATAATTGTCCTTTACCTCCACCCAGGAGTGCTTGGTTGAGGAAGGCACAATGAAAGAAGCAATGTTTGTGGGAAGAAATAAGGTGGGTTTTACTAAATCAGTGACAGAGCTGGTAAATCAGGCCTGGGTTACAGCCACAGATTGGGACGTCCATGGACAGCAGCAAGTTTGGCCATCCTGTCTTCTTTATGTGCTATTTAATCTAATGATTGCTGTGACTCATCCCTGCAGTCTTGCCTCCCTTCCATCTCCACGTAGGCAGAGCTGTCACAGCCCCGTTACACCGGGACAATAAAAGTCATGTTATTATCTGCCAGGTGCGAGGATTTGTTAAGGGATTTTTGGAACAGGTCTAGACAAAGGGGGGGGAACATCCCATTTCCTTTATCCCCCACCTTCTATGGGTCATTTTCCTGCTAACTCTTTGGGATGCTGCATCCAGAGACCAGGAGAGCCTTGGGTGGTCCCTGCAGCCAGCAGGGCTCTGCTGGTGTCTCCTATCCCACATGTGCTTTGGTGGCCTCAATGTCGCCATCCTTTATAGGCAGTAAGCAGCAGTTTGGAGAGCTGGCTTTGTAAGTCAGAAAGGTTCCTGCAGTGCTTGTGGGATGCAGGGCTCAGCAGAGAGTCTCAGAATCAACCAGGATGGAAAAGCCCTTTAAGTTCTTTAGGTCCAACCATTCGCACCACTGCCAAGGCCACCACTAGCCCATGGCACTGAGGCCTCATCTCCATGGTGTGTGAATACTTGCAGGGACGGTGGCTCTATTGCTGCCCTGGGCAGCCTGATCCAATGCTGAGCACCCTTTGGGGAAAGAATTGCACCTCATCTCCATCTGAACTTCCCCTGGGGCAGCTTGAAGCCATTATCTCTTGTCCCATCCCTTGTTTCTTGGGAGCAGAGACCAGCACCCTCCTGGCTCAATCCTCCTCTCAGGTAGAGAGCTATAAGGCATCACTATGTCCAGGCTGCAGGAAACAGAGGCTGGGAGCTAGGCGCTGGTAATCACACCCATAGGAGACCCTTGTGCACAATGCTCTGATGGGAAGAATGTGGTTTTTCATTCATCTTCCCATTCTGTACTCCTTTCTTTGACCAGAGCCAAGAAAATGACTGAAGTGTCTTTGAAAAGTGCCTGGAATATGAACTGAAATGGTAGCAATATATTAGGTGCAAGCCCGGTGGCCAGAGCAGGCTTGAGAGAGCAGGGATTTACCATGGACACCTGGCTGGGAGCAGGGAAAGAGCAGCCCGGAGATCTCCTTGCATCCTGCATAGGGAGGCAGGAGATGCTGTGCGTGGGCCAGATCCCGTTTGCTTGACTGTCACTTGGGACAAGTTAACAACACAGCCAAAGAAATCTGTGCTTGAAAACTGCGGGAACTCAGCTCTTGTATTGGGAATATGTGGAGGAGGGAGCAGTGTCTGTGTTCCCAGTGGCAGGGGGTAGCAAACAGAGTCTGAGCAAACCTATGGTGTGTTCCTTGGAAGAAGAGGTCATGGGGACCCTCTGGAGGGAGCAGAGATCCCCCTGAAGGAAAGAGAATGACAGCAGACACTTGGCAGCCAACTGTGGAGTGCTCTGGAGCTTAGTTAGTTAAGAGAAGGCCAAGATGGACATTACAGCAGCCCACAGCCATTTGAAGGGCAGATAGGAATGATGGAGCCAAACTCTTCTTGGTGCTGGTGGATAGCACCAAGCTGGGACTTGGCAGGTCCAGGAGGTGCTTCACTGTGAGGATGCTGCAGCCCTGATGGGGTTGTCTCCATCCTTGGAGGTTTTCAAAGCTTGGCCAAAGCCACGGCCGATGTAAATGGGGAGAAACCCTGTATTTGAGTGACTTGCTTGACCTCCCCATTCCCCACTAGTGGCCCGAGAACAGCAGGTTTCCACGTGGCTTAAAACAACCTAGGACAAGCACAGTTTTCCTATAAACAGGATTTTGCACCCTTGTTTCAGTGACTGGGCCAAGTTTTCCCTGTGGAAGGGATAAGGAAGAAAGGACACAGATATTTTCCTGCAAGATGAACCAAAAGCTTGACATCTCTGTATCCTGTCGATCTCCATATATGTCTTTCTCTTCCCATACTGATCTAGCCACATGCAATCTGCCACTCTGCAAGCTATCTAGGTTCCCATGAAGTCCCTGGGGTGATGGTGAAGGAGCTGTTCCAGTTTATGAGCATGCTGAGAGCCTCTTTTATAGCTGAGTTAAAATCTTTGCTGCTCCTTTTCCCTTCCCAACTCCCCACATCCTCATGGGAAACTGGGGGAATCTTTCCAACCAGGGAGGAATTTTCCACCTAATCACTTTTCTGACCTAAAATCACTTCTTATCTTTCCAGCAGAAAACACTACTTCCACAGAAAATGGGTTCCCACTCAACAAATAAACCCCTTGATTTCTCAGCTTCTACCAAAGAGAAGGCCTTTATCCTGCTCGCTGAGCACCAATGAGTATTTTTAATCAAAACCCTCTCTTTCCCCCCTCCTTGCAAATAAACTTCCCCATTATCTGCCCTGAGGGGCCCATTCCCGGAGCTTCCAACCCCCCCCAGACGAAGGTTGGGAGCCAGAAGCACATCAGCTTCCTACAGAACTGCTTGGCTTTTTCAAACCACCAACACTAAGGAGGAAAGCCAAGGAAGCTGTCAGACCCAGCCAGCAAGACTTGGCTGCCAGCGGTGGTTGACTGCTGAACACACTTCTGACGATGCTGTTGGCTGCTCTGCTTCCCTGGGCTTTGCGGACCCATCCTTGGCAATGCTGGTGCTGCTTAATAGCAAACACATGGGCACCTCGGCCCCTTCCCCTTCCAGTGCTGGGGTGAGGAGCAGAGGCAGGAGGCAGTGATGCTGCATCACTCTCCTCTGCTAGAGCAGCTCATCCCAGGGTGCAGGACCAGGGCTGGAGCTGCTCATCCAGGGCTGGGAGCAGCTGGAAGGGTTTCTCTTGCAGAGGGGCATTTGCTCCTTCAGTGCTGCCTCATTTTTGCCCATAGGCACAAGAGCTGCTCTTATCTCAACAAATGCCTTGGAAAATCACAGATACACAGAATGATCCGGGTTGGAAAGGACCTTTAAGATCACCTAGTTCCAACCTACATCATCTAGTTTGGAATCCCCTGAGGAGCTGCTGTGGGGCTTGCACAGCCACTGGGGCCATCCAAGGAGGGATGATCGAGGTGAAACCTGGACACTGCTTTCATAGCACAAGGCCTGGCACTGTCCATAGGTTGCGTTCTGTGGATGCACCATGGAAGTTCTCATTGCTGAATCCTTCCATTGTGGCATGACAGAAAGGATCATTTCCAATGCCTTTTGCCCACTCCTTTCCCCAGCCTGGCTGGACAGTGCCAGTAGGAGCACAGCAGTGCTGAGGCTGCTGTGCTTCAGATACCTTATCCTGCAGACCCAAATCCTCTTGGCAGGAGGTCTCTGATCTGCTACAAATCAGGGACAACACAGGGGGTTCTGCACTCCTTGATGGGCTCTTCAAAGTCAAACCAAGCCCTCAACCCTAAATCCATCTTTACATGTGTGGCTGTGTAAAAGCTCTTGCTCATTTTCCTCTTATCTGGAGCCAGGTAACCTTTTTCCCCTAGCACACTGTTTGTGCTGCATCTGATAGAGGCATTTACTGGCAGTGTTTGAAGGAGAAAAGCTATAAGTGAGTTTAAGAGATGAATTTGCAAAGAAATCCCTGGCTATAGGAATGGGACAGATGAGTACACCCTGCAGACGGGGGTATGGGGAAAAGCGTGTCTCTGAGGTGTGCAGCAGCACATGGAGCTAGGACTGGGACGTGGAGGACGTGTTCTCCAGCACTGTCAGCCTATCCGTGCTTCCACACTGGGGTGAGCTCAGGCAAGGAGACAAGGAGCTATACTCATACTGCTGGGACCCTGGGGAGCCACTGGGGCCTTTTCCAGTTAGGATTTTACTTGGAAAACAGCTAAAGCAAAAAGCAGAGATGTCCCTGCCCTCAGCTGGGAGCTGCAGATTGTGGTGTTGCCAGCCAGCCTCAGAGCAAGGGCTGCTCCTTATACCTTAGTGTTAGAGGAGGACGTGGCAAAGGATTTTCCAAGAGAGGAACCTGTATCTGAGAGTATTTGGGAAAATGGCGTCTCTACCTGTCCCATTCTTGTAGGAATTGTGCTTATATTCCATGGTATCACAGCATTCCAGTTCCTGAGTTATCCCTCCTCTCCAGGTAGCACTTGGGAAGGGAGAAAGCCGAGGTGGTAAGTAATGGAGGATGCAGAACAACTCGGGCTTGGTGGCACACAGGGAGATCACGGCTTTACTCCTGGATGATCCAAGGATTGGAAATTACCAGGCTGTGGCTGGCAGCTCCTCTTTGGCAAAGTGCTGTTCAGTGATGTGTCCATGGGAGGTGGGAGGGATGCCCAACAGAGGGGAAATGGGCTCGGAGTCATAAGGACTTGAATGATATCCACATAGGAGGTTTCCTCAGAGCATGAAGCTTTGGTGGCTTCCCTTTGCACACACAAACCGAGGAAGCAGCAAGACTTTGGAGCCTGAATAAGAACAGGGCTTTCTCTGCTGGGGTATAGGGCCACTGGCGAGGGCTTTCAGCTGCCCTGCCCTCTCTGAGCACTTGGGAGAGCAATGATTCACTTCAACGCATCAGAGCCTTCCCCTTTGGACCTGTGTTGGGTGATTCAGCAGGGTCTTGGGCTCTCTAAACCCCTGCTAATGCCACATCAGGTGCATTTTATCCTTAAAAACATCCGTTGCCTCAGCTCTCCACCTGCAAGATAAACCTCTTCTTGCATCTTGTCTGAATAGGATGCTGGGTCCATCTTCTGCTGCCACCCAGGCTTGAATTACACCCCTGAACATGGGATGGCAGTGATCATATAATCACAGCAGTCTATACATCAGCAGAGAAGATAGCTTAGAAACATCTGCAGGACATGTCTTATAGGCATATAATATGGGACTGATTATCTGACTGGAAGCACAGAGATAATATGTTTAAAGGGTTGTAAAATCTGACCTGAATTGCTTTTTGATTGTTATTGCAAGTGGATTGAAGCTTGGAGTTGGTGATAGAAAAACAGAAGTAACATAATCAGTAACAAACATCTCTGTGGTGAGGTTTCTTTTATTGCTCCATAATCTGAAACAGAAACTGTTTGTGGGATCTGCTGCGATCAAGAAGGATAAATACACAGAACGTCTGCTCCAGACGCTTTGAGACGAATATGCTGCATCTGATGAAAAGCAAGGAGCAGCCTCCAACGCCTGAAGTCTGTTGACTTCTCTCTGCTGTTATTTCCAATTAAAGTGCCATCTCACTTGAATTCCCTATCAAGACTTCTTTACATGGTGTGGGAAACTCAGCCCCATCAGGATGTGTCTCACACAGTGTGCTCCATGTAAGGTAGCAAAGCCCAGCAGTGTGAGCGCCCGTCTCATGGCTTTCTCAGAGGCAGTTGCTGGAAATGGGCACTTTTCAAGCTCTATTTTCTTTTCCTGCTTGGCTTTCCCCATCCCTTTCAGCTCCTCTTGGTCTGTGATGCTCCCGGGCTCATACCTGCTGATGGGCCAGCTGGCACCTGTGAAGCCTCGAGGGTGCTGAGCTGAACGCAGCCATCCAAGCAACAGTCCTTGGGATGGCTGTGCAGAGCCCCTCCACTCTCCAGACCCTGCCAGCAGGATGAATCTCTGCAAGCCCAAAGCAACCCTACAGAAACAGTTGTTTCTGCTGGGTCACATTGCTGTGAGGGAGGCACAGGTCGCATCCTACATCAGAATCACATCCCATATCCTACAGCAGAAATCAATCCAATCCCTTCTTTCTTACTCCTAATCACCTCCCTGGGCAATCCCACTCTGCTCTGGAGCTCTTCTTGCTGAGGAACAGGAACTGCCCAAAAAGTCTCCAGCTCCCTGTTCCTACCATAGGATGGACCATGCCATGGGCACTTGCCACCTCATGTGCAAGAGCAAGAAATGAGCTCTTAGAAACATGAATTTAACAGAAATATGCCTTTCCTTCAGATGTTTGTTTTCATGACCCAATGGGTCAAACAACCCAATAGTACAGAGATGTTTTCTCAGTAGGCTTCCATTTGAAGCAATCCAGGAATGCCGGGAATCTTTTTCGATGTCTCGGTCCTGGGCTAACAATGCAGGACATGGGCAAAGGTCTGCGTGAAACGTCCATCCTCCACATCTGTTTGGTTTCAATCAGAGATTTATCATGAACAAAGGCAGCTCTTGGAAGAGTTGCACTTCTCCGACATGCCTGCCTGGCCTGTTGGACCAGATGGACAGAAATAGTTTCACGTATTAGTCAAATCCTGGATGGCTGCTCCCCATAAACTACAGGCACGAGGAGAACGGACATCACATTGTCCCTGATTTATAGACAACTGCAGAGAGTAAATTCTAGCCTTGTATGGGGATGTTAGCCACTTAACTTCCAGTATTGATCTCCAAGCCAAGAGACTGAACCACCGGGTTTTTGTAGCCCCAAAGCCAGTAGCAGTAAAGGTTTATAGCATCCCTGATGAGTTTTTGGTGCACATTGAATGGGAAAACTGCTCTGAGAAGCAGAATAGCAGCTTAAATTGTTCCCCTGGAAAGCAGGGGATGTCTTTCCTGGGCTGCAGACCCAGGGCTTTGCTTCTCACTACCTGGTCTTGAACAAGAAATATTTCACAAGGCAAATTTCTCCTCCTGCTCTCCTAGCTAAGGGGAGATTAATAGCATTCCCAGTTATTCCTTACAAAAGAAAAAGCCATTTCCTCCAAGATCAGTGAGAATTCCTGTATCTCCTCAAGTGAAATAAGAACGTGTGATGAATTGGGTGAAACACTAATCTAATGCTGATGATCTCAAAGGTCTTTTCCAACCTAGAGTGTTTTATGATTCCATGACCCCTGTGCAGGTCTGTCTGCATCCCTGACAAGCAATGAACCCACCAGTTGTACAACCACTGCATGTGCTCCGACTGGATGTGTTATCTCTCCCTCTCCCTCATTGTTTCCTGATTTTAAGGACCACCCAGATCAAGGGTTCCCTTCCAAAGCACTTGGCCTCCACGTCAAAATCACATGCTCTCCCCTGGCCTCTGAATGCGGGTTCTTCATGCTTCCTCAAATCACTGGTGTTTTATTGCAGTGAGGGCTGGGGGCAAGTGTTGAGCCCTGGTGGTGCTCTGACATGGCTGGGACTGGAGGAGATGGAGCAGGGATTACAAATGCCAGGCTCTCACCTTTCCAGGCACTTCCAAGGTCTTTTCTTCCTGGTTGTGTGAGGTGCGCTGCAGCCTGCATAGACAGCCACCATGGCTTCAGCTGGGACACACATGGCGACATGCTCTTCCTCTGCAGCTCCTGCTGCATTTCCCCTGCTGGGGCATGTGTTGGGGCTGGGGCTCAGAAGGTCCCATCTCCTTTTCGTAGAACCATGGAATGGTTTGGGTTGAAGGGATCTAAAAGCTCCTCCAGCTCCAACCCCTGCCATGGGCAGGGACAACTTCCATAGAGCAGCTTGCTCCAAGCCCTGTGTCCAACCTGGCCTTCAACACTGCAGGGATGGGGCAGCCACAGCTT
>JASSUY010036096.1:0-18141 GCA_032466535.1 Forpus xanthops
ATGGTTTAGTGGGAGGTGTCCCTGCCCATGTGAGGGGGGTTGGAACTAGATGATCTTAAGGTCCTTTCCAACCCTAACTCTTCTATGATTCTATGGTTATGGCTGAATCACTTATACAAGCATGTTTCCAGAGTTTTCTATTTCGAAATTCAAGATCTGTTTCTTGTTTCACTTTGATCAATACTATTAAAGGGATGTGTTTTGGTCGTTTCATGTCTGAATGTCTTTCATCTGAAAGATCAGCAGTACTTCCAACTGTGTTGTTGGAAAAACTGTTGGAGAATATTGTAATAAATGATTATCTACTGTTTTCTTTGTTCTTGGGTAATACAATTGTAAAAACTTCACATGGATTGGGAAACTTGTTCCCAATTTATATAACGAGAGATGTTAAATGAGTGGAAATCCATTAAGTAACAATCATTTTGTCAAGTTTGATCTGGCTTGAAAGATTGTTGACTTTAGTTTTTTTGTAATAGTACGGTTCAGCTGAAGCAAGTAAGTAGTTGAGTTATTTTGAATATGCCTGAGAAAGTGTATTGCAGTGATAGATTTTGTGGAATCATATGCAGTTAATAAATATTTAAATACATTTCAGTTGGCTTTAAGAAGAAGGACTTGAATTTTATGTTGATTTTTTATTTTGGCTGCCACAGCCATGATTTTGTTTGTATTTTGCATGGCAGAGGCTAAGTGGATAGTATTAAGTGTTCAATAATATATTTTCCAAAATGTTTCAATTTATTTCCAAGGTGAACAATGATATAAATAAGGAAAACCTAAGCAAGTGACAGATTTCTGTGCTGACTTTGGCTTTAGATTGTAAGTAGTATAGTGTTGTGGAATAATTCAGCTAAACCCACTTAACTCCTCAGTCCCTGAGTTCAGATTGTGATTTAATAGTGATAACTGAAGTTGATTGAGCTTAATAAACTTTTTCTGGGTTGTTAAAATGGAAAAGCAGAAGTAGTTTTCCAAGAAAACCTAACAACTTCTTTAAAGGTTTTAGCTGCCCCTTGACTTTCCAGGCTCACCATTAAGATTGCAAGAGCATTTCAAAATTCCATAAAACTGAGATCCTTTTCAATGGCTCTTCATCCTGTTTTAACCTGGTTTTGTAGGAACCATGAGTGCATTTGTTGACACAAGTGTTTTTTATCAATTTATATTTGTAATTTGATGATGATGATGAAAGAAATGGTTAGAAGTAGTTATATTTGGTATAATTCAGTTATATTGCATGGAATTTTTAGTGGCATGTTTTTTATATTGTAGTTTTCTTTTTTATTATTTTTTTTAATGAAACATTTTGAGATTAGCAGCCACTAATTAGGCAACTTTTCTAAATGTCCTAATTTCATTTGTTAAATACATAGATGTGATCTATACTGAAGCATTTTAGGGTGTGTAGTATGGAATAATAATGACATACTTCTTGTATTACTAAGGTGTGTCATTATTACAGCATATGCACACCCTTTTATGTATTGTGGCTTAAATATGATAGTGCTTATAAGCTTGCCTTTTAAAGTATTCATTTACTGTGATGAGTTAGGTAACAGCACATCTATGTACATTATTTTACCTATTATGGATGGTAGCTTACTTGTGGGTTGCAAAAGCAATACTACAGTGGAAACCTTAATTAAATTGGGGATTGAATTTAGTAGTGGTTTCTGAAGTGTGTTAAAAGAAGTAAAATTAATGATTCTTGTCTCTTCAGATTATCAAATGTGACAGCAAAGAACATGCCTTTACAACTTTAGTTCCACAGTATTTTATGTCTTGCACTGAATGAAATAAGAATGTAGTGGTCCTGAATCATCTAGTGTTTTGTTTTGATATGTTACCCCCTTCTTCAGGTGTTTGTGTTGGGAGGATGAGCCTGTTCTCTCTGCAAATGCTGGTACAGAGAGAGAGAGGAGAAAGCAAGCTACCTAACTTAAGCTTCAGTCTAGAAAGGCATAAACAAGATTTTCAAACTTACTTATTTCAGACCCTACTAAGGGAGGATGTGCAGCTAAGATGTATGTGTTCTACTGAGATCTTTAGGACAACTTGCTGTTTAAATTTCAACCTAGTGGCAAAAAGCTGACTGCATAATGTTGGAAGATTGTATTCTCATTAGTCTGTGTCTTGTTACCTTCCACTTCCCTAAAATATCTGCTTTACTGCTGTGGAAACCATATGTGGTTTAGAAGGCTATGTTTCAAGCATTAATGTTAGCAGAATAACATATCAATAGGTTTAAATCTGTTAATTCTGCTACAACTAGAAATGTTGCACTATTGACAGTTGAGTTACTTTTCATGGTCACGTAAGGTTTATGGGAAGATGCTGAAAACTAAGTGTTGGCATCCTGAGGCCATTAATGCAAATTGTCAAACCCAAGGTCAGAATATAAGTTATTCAAGCTTATTGTCCAGAATCCAACAGGAATCAGTGCTGGATGTTTTCAGAAAGAGCATAAGATATGCTCTTATAAGATACGACATACTGTTGCTTCTTCTCATAAATACACTGGTACATGCAACTACAGGCTTAAGAGACTTCCACAATGATAAGGTACATTTAGGCCAACATGTGTGCTAGTTTCTTAGGAGCTTCTCCCCCATTTTCCTGCCTGAAAGTTTTTAAGCCTGTTATTCCTTCATCCTTCATAATAGTCCATGGCAATGTGTTCCTCAGTTTCGCTGTATTTTGAGAAAGACTTCCATGTGTTTTATACCTACTCATGATCCTTTTATATAATGCTCTCTAATATTTCATGAGAAATAATTAATTATTTTATGGTTATATTGATTCTATTCATAAGTATGTAGGTGTCTGTTCAGTTCCTGTTCTAGAGCCCATTTCTTCCTGGATGGAGAAGCCTCTCTAATGCAGTCTTTCCTTGCACAGCAGCTCCTCCAGGCTTCTGCATACTGTTGTTTTTGCCTGTGACTTTTAGTTCAAATTTCTCTTTTTTGATCATCAGGGACCAAAATAACAAGTCTTAACAGTATGCGTGTACCTCCCAGTTCCTTTCCTGATAATTTTGAGTATTTGAATTTTTTCTTCCATGGTTACTACACATTAAAGTGTAACACATTTCAGATTCTGTTTCCTGAGAGGTAACAATGGCATCTGCTATTGCATATACATCTTAAGGATTATTTGTTCTTACATGTACTAGTTTCCTCTTCTCAGCTAGGAATTTCTTGGTATTGTGAGACCTTTTCATGTACTATTACAAAAGATTTCAGCACTGACTGTTCCAAATACTTGATATTCCACAAACTTTACCAGTTCACTGTTGATCTTTTTTTGATACGTTCAGAAATTGTCTCTAGAAAGCAAAACAGAAAACCTAAAATTAGTGTGCCCCTACTGCACATGAACAGATCCCTTCAGAGGTTTTTATGAATATTGTTTCTAGTCCGCCTCCTTTGGGAAAAGATAGTCATTTATTCCCACTTTTAAAGTTGGTTATTAGTCCAGAAGAGAGCTGTTGTCCTATACAGTGACAATTTAGTTTACTTGAGTTTTTGTGGTTTTTTTTGTCAATGTTCTTGCTAAAAGTTCTGGGTTTTTTTTGAAAGGTGAGCTGTATTGTATTGAGTATATCCATTTGCTTTTGTTGAAGAACTGTTAATAGATGGATTACTCATGATCTTGGTGTAGAGAAGCCTTTCTGATTCTTTTCCAGTATCATTTATTTGTTTGTAGGGTTACTAGTTCTGTAACTTGACATTTTCTGCAAGTTTGATACATGTAGAACAAATATTTTAGATAACGTCAGTGCTTTTTAAGAACAGATGAAACATTCACCCACCTTCCAGTAATCCACTCTGTCTTCAGGGAAAGAAAGTTAAAATCACAGTTTATAGTTCTCTACTTTCATATTTTGTTTACATGGAACTCTTGCAATAATATGGTTGGTTCATGGTGGTTTGATACTTTCATTTTCATTTTCTGTAATCTTTTATATTTTCCCTTCCACAATGTAGACACCTCTCTAGGGAACAGTAATGTAGAGAATTCTTAACTGTGGTTGATGTTTTGTGTTTGTTTTTCGTATTGTTTATTAATTTTTTTTTGAGCTCTTGATTACTGTGATTGTAAAATTACAAATTTTATCTTTGTCCTTATTTTACCCATTATTGCCAGGAGTTGTTCAAGCTTTTACTTCTCTTATGTTTTGAAATGCATTTTAGTAGTAATTTTTATTCCTTAGCAAGCTCCTCCACTGAATATCTTGATTTGTTTTATTGGTAGTTTTCCATTTAACTTGTTGAAGTTTATGCACACTTTTCCTTTCCTTAATTTGGGCAAGACTTCTTTTTTCCCCGATGGTTAATTGTATTGTTTTCAAAAATTAGTTATGGCTACTGTGTGATACTAAGAAAATCAGTTTTCCTGAAAATATGTACGGTATCACATTCCCAAAAAGATTACATGTGCATCTCTTGAAAAGCACTTTGATCTTGACAGACTTCAGATACAACGTAACTTCTTTAGGAAGAGTCAAGTCTTTGTGAGGTTTGTCGTGTTGACATCCAACAGACAAATTGCTGCAGGTTCATGCTGGTGTCCAGTTATATTGCTACTTCAGGAATATGAGAATTTGTAGAATATTGGTATTTTAGAGAATTTTAGGAATTTTGAGGTTGTTTTTCCTTAGAAGCTGGGTTTGTTGCTACTGTGAGAGTATTCCCTAGTGAAAGATGTTCAAGGCCAGTAGGGTGTAGGTCCTATCTCAGTTTCTGCTAATGTGAGACTTCTCTGTACTGAGAAAGAAACAGAGGCTTGAAGTAAGACCGTTTTGTGTGGCCTTGCTGGCCCTGCATGATCTGGCTGCCCTGCTGCTTTCCTGGGTGTAGCTCACCAAGGGAGCTGTGTAGATCACCTTGTTCTAGCCTGGGATGTGACAGAAGGAGAAGGGAAGACAAAATGGTTATTCTGGGTGCTGATGTTTCAGCGCTTACATACTTACTCTCAATTTTTTATTAACTTCTCAACTGATTGTTGGTGCAGAGACGTAATAAAATAGATGTTTAAAAATTGAAAGGAGTTTTAATGAGTTTTACTAAGCAGGGTTTACTTTTTTTCTCTGAAAATTTCCAACCTGGTTACCAAAAGTGTGCTTTCATGAAAGCCTGTGGCCAGCCCACTTCTGTTCATTTAGAAAGAGCTCTGGAGCTTGTGGTGCTTGTCACTACTTGAATTTTCCTCAGTAAGAACAGTTTTTAAATTCCCCTACCGAATCTCCTGCTCCCAAACCAGATCTTTCCTCTTTGAAGCTATTTATGTTTTCACTACATATTGTATATTTGTACCATGTTTACCTTTTCTTCAAATTTACTTGGAAATAAAGTACCTCTCTTGAAAATACTTGAAGTGATGAAAATTGGATGTTAAACTTTTATTGCTCAGATAGGTATTTCAGGTATTATAGTAAAGATCTTTTCAGCAAAGAAATATTGAAGTTACTTTTGTCCTGGAGTGGTTAGACTATACATAGTACCATTGAACTTGAGTGCTTGTCTTAGAAGTGATTCATACATCCTCTTTGTGATGCAGCTGTGCCTTTAGAAGTGGTTAAAGCCTAGTCCAATTGTAACTCTTTCATCAGCTCTTTGAACTGCCGGCCAGACATGCTGTCATGCTCTTAAATAAGCTGGCAGAAGATGTCAGAAAGCTTGCATGTTGATTGGCTTTAGTTTTATTTTAAATGAGAAATTTAGTATTTTATTACCAGGTACTAATGCTGCAGTCATAAAGATATTTGTGTTTGCTATAGTCACAGCATTAAGTAATTTCTAGTAAGAAAAGCAGTCCAATCCTTAAAGTGTGGATCTAGTTTAAGTTACAAAATATTTGTATTACTTAGCTCAGTGTAAAGTATTGATATGTGGAGAATGTTAAAGGATCTCATAGTTGTTGGTTGGCAGGTTCTAACATATGTCTTTCAACCAGTAGGATTTTCTTTCTGTCTTAGCTTTAAAAAAAAAATAAATAGAGCAAAAGACCCAAAAGCTGCATCTTTTACTTTGAATGCAGAAATTGTTTAGTTTTGAAAGTGGCCCTTGAATGTTCTCTATGGCATCCTAGGCAGGGGTGAGGAGAAAAAAAACCCTACAAGAGGTGTTTTCAAAACCAACCAATGCATTAAAGGAGAATGTATGTGTAGTTTATATATTCCTGCAAATGACTGTGGCGTCAGGGGCTGTATATGTGGAGTTTTCCTCATCAGCACTCTTTCATCCCTCAGTGAGAGAGCAAGCAATTCAGGTCAGTCTCCTTCACTGAGGAGCCTGAAGAAGATTACCAGGTGCTTGGCTCACCAAGAGGGGCAGTGGGCAAAGAAGCTGTGCTTTTTTTGAGTCCTGACCAAAATGGGTAGTACTGAGAGCTAGGAAGTTTATTAGTCCTCATTGTCAGTTGATTTTATGCTTGTGAATTTTGAGTGTGATGGGAAAACAGATTTTACTTAAAAGCTGTAGCAGTATTGTGGTATAAAAGTCCTTGTGGGTTGTTTTTTAGGAGGGGTTATGGGATTTTTTTGTTTGTTTGTTTTGTTTGTTTTCCTGTTTTTTTTTTTTTTTTTTTTTTTTTTTTTCCTTTTTTTTTTTTTTTTTTTTTGGTTTTTTTTTTTTTTGGTTTTTTATTTTTTTTTTTAGGATTTGAGGCTCTAATTTTGCTGCCACATGCAGAAGATGGCACAGTGTACACAGTATTTTCTTCTGCAGTAAGCATTATTAATAACCATCTAGAAACAAATTACAGTGCTTGACATTGTGATTCTAATACTTAAAACACCGTGAATCATAATTAGTTGAATCAGTGTGATAATGAATATGTGTATATGAAGATAAAAATATAATTTTTTTTTACATATTCTTTATTTTTGAGAATTTCTGGGTAATAAAAGAGTGAGAGTTTTATTGCATTTTTACTGTGGCATTTTAAAGTGCATGTAAATGAGTACTTGCATATTTTAAATGGAAATGCATAAATGCATTGAGTGCTGTTTCCTATTTTTATCTAATATATGGGGTATCTCGGTAGGTTCTATTAAATTAATACAATAATGTATTCACTCTTTATGAGCTATCTTTTATAGATTCTGTCTTTTAATCAAATTAATCTTGTTCTTAAATTCTGTTTAAGATAAAAATTTGTGTAATGCTTTGTTTGGGATAAGGGGAGAAGCTTGTTAATAGATGTTAAATACTGATGTACATTTCCACAAGTCTTTGTGAATACTTTCATGTGGATTCATTAGAAATGATCAGACAGAATATCTTTCATAGACACCCTCCCTTGCCCCCCCCACCTTTAAGTTAGCAGTATTTCCTTCTAATGCTTTTTCAAGAGTTTCCTTTACTAAAAATACAATTTTTATATTACAAAAACCAAAAGCCTACTGTCTCTGGAAACAATTATTTTAGATGAGATATTAGAATTATGCAAAATATGAACACTTCAATTTTAACTAGTAACATGTGATAATTTACTCCTGTACTTTGAAGAGTAAGTTTATTCATTACTCTTGATGTCGTAATTTACTCTTTATATCACTATCAACATTAGTTTTGCAAAATAGAGTAGCATGTCTTATGGGAATTATCCATGATTTCTGTTTGCACATTTTTATGTAGCAAGTAGTGCAAACATGTAGGAACACATTATCTTGTTTTGTCCCTTTTCTTGTTTTTGTTCTGGTATTAAGGAATATATTTAGTCAAATATTTACAATCTAAGGATGTTTTCCCTGCCTCATTTCAAATATCAGACCCTTGGTGCTCCAGACTCTGTCTTCGTTGAAGTGAATTGACATTTAAGAACGTTTCTATTAGAGTAACCTGTAGAAGTTGGTCAGCATCAGTAACATGAAGAAACCACAATAATCTGGCTTCTAGCAGATATGGGAATCTGGTACTAGAATGTAGGTTGATACACTTACGGCTGCTCTCCAGTGTAGCTTGTGTAGGTTGGAGGAGTGAGCCAATGGAAGTACTGTGTAATTAATAAAAAATGCAAAGCCTTGTGCTTGGGAGGGAAGATCCATGTGTAGGTTTTTAGGTTGGAGACAGACTGCCTGGGGAACATCTCTGCTGAAAAGGACCTGGAGATCTTGCTAGACGGCAAGCTAAACATGAGCCTGAAGTGTGCCTTGGTGGCAAAGATCACCAACAGCATCCCAGGCTATAATTAACAGGTCCACAGGTAGGGGACCGAGGGAAGTGATTATTAATGTTGTTTACTCAGCACTTGATAGATTCCATCTGAAATGCTTTATCCATTGGAAGGGGTGCCAGCCAGAGGGAGCTTGACATGCTTGAGAGGTGAGCCAATGCCAACCTCATTAAGTCCAGCAATGTAAAGTGCAAGGCCCTGTACCTGACTTGGGGCAATCCCAGACACAGCTACAGGTTGGACAGAGAAATGCTTCAGAGCAGCCCTGTGTAGAAGGATTTGGGGGTGTTAGTCAATGAGAAACTGAATGTGAGCTGGCTTCAGTGTGCACTTGCAGCCCAGAAAGCCAACAATGTCCTGGGCCGCACCAAAAGAAGCATAACCAGCAGGTTGGAGAGATCTTGTCCCTCTGCTCTTGTGAGACCTCACTTGGAGTACTGCATGCAGTTCTGGTCTCAACCCAAAGATGGAGTTGTTGGAGCAAGTCCAAAGGAGGGCTATGAGGATGTTCAGGGGACTGGAGCACCTCCTGTATGAAGGCAGGGTGAGAAAGTTGGGGCTGTTCAGCTTGGAGAAGGGAAGGCTGTGTGGAGGCCTCATAGCGGTCTTCCAGTATCTGAAGGAGGACTACAAGGCTGCTGGGGAGGGACTCTTCATGAGAGAGTGTAGTGATAGGATAAGGGGTAGCGGGTTCAAACTTTTAACAGAGGAAGTTCAGGTTAGATACAAGGAAGAGGTTCTTTACTGTGAGGGTGGTGAGGCACTGGAACAGGTTGCCCAAAGGAGTGGCAAATGCTCCATCCCTGGCAGTGTTCAAGGCCAGATTGGACAGAGCCTTGGGCAACATAGTCTAGCGTGAGGCATCCTTGTCCATGGTGGGTTGTGGGTGGTGGTGGAACTATATGATATTAAAGTCCTTTCCAACCCTAACCATTCTATGATTCTGTGATCCACTGTGGGTCCCTCCAATACAAGAAGAATGTCAACCAGCTGAAGTTGTTCTAGAGGAGGACAATCAAGATGGTGTGATCAGGTAGGTCCTGGAGCACTTGCCCAATGAAGAAAGGCTGTGGGAATCTGTCTTCTTTAGCCTGGAGAAGGGGGCACTTAACATCAGCCTTCCAATACCTGAATGGAGGCTATCAAGAAGATTGAGCCAGGCTCTTTTCAGTGACGTGGTGGGAGAACAAGAGAAAATAGGCATAAATTGAAATGTGAGAGGTTTCAGCCAAATAAGGTCAAAGCTTTTACCATAAAGAAAATCAAGCACTGGAATAAGTTATCCAAGAAACTTGGTCTCGGTCCTTGCAGGTTTTCAAGATCGATCAGGCTGATTAATCTGGTCTGAATTCAGTGTTTATCATACTTTGAGTTGGAGGTTGGCCTATAGACCTGCAGAAGTGACTTCCCCATGATCTCCTGCGATCAGCACCATATTACAAGTCATATGTATGCAGAGATTAGTGATGAGAAGGAAGAACTGTGTGGTGAGATAGCATTTAAGTTAAAGCTGCATCCCACCTTATGGTAGGTGACATTACTGAGTTGCGGACTGTTCGTATGAAGAGAATCCCTGTTGAGGAGTCAATATGGAGTAAAAAGAAATAGCACATCTCCCATGTTCTTTCCTGTCTTGGGAGGTACAATGCACTACGTGCAATGGGTAAGAAAAAGAAAAAACATAGAAATCACTGTGATTTGGGTTTAAAGTAGTTTGAGTTTGTAATACAGTGAACTTATTTGCATTCAAGTATCTTGGATTTCTTTTGATATTAACCTTAATTCTTAATTTATTGGCCAGACATTTTTCCCATCATCTGTTACTGATGCATATTTTAATTTTTACCAGTACTTAGGCAGTGGCTCTCCATATTGAAACATTTGAAAACATTTCAGTTGATATATCCTTGTATATTTCAATTGTGGATGTTTAGATAAAACAGTGGATGGTATTCTGACTGAAAGAAAATGATGATATAGTTCCTGGTACAGATGTAAATGTATTTAATTTTGCAAAACTTTCTTCCTTTGGACATCATATTCTTTTTGTATAATACTTGGTGACATATTTCATGGTAGCACACTTAACCTTGGATTTTTAATGGTTTATTGGGAAAAAACTATATATTGGAAATCTGTCTTGCAATTCAGCTAGCTTTAGCTGGTTTGTCAGGGGTTGCTTGTGTGTTTGTGAGCCATATGGCAAAGCTGTCATTGGAGAAAACAGTTTGTCCACATATTGCTGTAGTATGGTTTTAGATCTGAAGTGTTTTGAAGTAGCTTAGCTCTGTAAAAACATATACAAGGTTACTCTGCAACTTGTAATTTCCCATAGCATAGCAAATAAGTAATATTTGTTTTGCATAGAAAGTGACACGACAGTTTCTGTAGTCTGGAAAGAACTTTTACAGAACAAGACAGAATTATTCTGTTGACCCCAGAAAGTATTTTCTCATTGAGGCATGGAGTCACACAAAGCCAGGACTTTGCATTTGCCTTTATTGAACATGTTGAGGTCACTGACCCAGTCTGTTTCTACAACCTGAGCGGGTCTTCTAGATGAACAGTCCTATTCGCTAGTTTATCGATTGCTCCCTCCCCACCCACCCCACTTGGTATGACTTGCATTTTTGATGCAAATGTGTCCATGTATCTGAAGGGTTAGCTGAAACAGGAACATGAAGTAGAATTACAAAGAAGACAGTATCGACAGATTTATTCAGAAATGTATTTTAAATATCTTATGTTTTAATATTCTGTTCACTGCATAGATAAATGCTCTTTGTCTTCTTAAGCTTAGATAAATGCAAGCAGTTGTGGAAAAAACATTCGGTTAGCAAATGTGAATTGTTTATTTTTTATTTTTTGTTTTCTTGTACTGATTTTTTTTTTCCTCTTTTCCTCCATGAGGTGAAAATACCTAAGAATCTGAGAACAGTAATTTAGGAGTACAGTGGTGTGCTTGTGTTGCAGTTTGGTTTTAAATGTTAGAAAAAAAAGGGGGAGTGGGGGGGATAGAGCACATCTACTGCATTGCAAAATGGCCCTACTACTGAGTAAGAAGGAAAGAGTGAGTCCCAGGATGTAGCTCACTGAATGACTAGGTAGGTCATGCACATCATATGATTAACTTTATAGTTGGTTTCTTAAAAGTGACAGTGCAGAATTGTTTGCCAGCTCTCCTTGCTCTCCCTGCCCAACATTCTAAGGGTACTCTAATCTGGAAAGTGGTTCTGGCTACCATTCCTCAGTCTGGGCCTCAGTAACAGGAGGCTTCCTTTACCTGCCCAGAACAAACCACTCCTGCAGTTGCTGCTGTGAGCTGTTACAAACCAAAGTGCATATTCCAGAAATACCTTTTAAAGGACCTTATTGGGAATAAGTGAATTTTAAAAAGTAAAATGTTATCAACAGGTAATGTAGGAGATAGACCTATAGTGGGAGGTGTCCCCTGGCCAGGGGGGCTGGAACTAGATGATCTTAAGGTCCTTTCCAGCCCTAACTATTCTATGATTCTATCTCCAGCATCTTGATGTAACTGGTGGCCTGTTGCACAAATCAAAGTGAAGAAGAAAACAACTGATTTAAAAATGCAGTTTTGCTTCTTAATATCTAAGTTATTGATAGGCTGTTTGCATTTTGTTGTAGCGCTGTCACTTGATTTCTGTATCTTTTTCCCAGATGTACAGTATGCTGGTTTCAGTTATTGCTGTGCTGTTGGTTTATGGTATTAGTCAACAGCCACTGTTTTATATTGATGTGCAGTGTTCCTAGAAACATGTAGAAGGTAAGATACTGCTTCTAGCTTGCCAAAACTGTATAAAGTTATTAAAGGCCCAGAAGTTCTTCTCTGTATATCTGCTATCAGTCTTACCTAAAGACAGAATATGTGCTTCATCATCTCAAGATAGCTATTCTTACGTTAACTAATTCTGACTAGTTGGCAGATGGCATGTTTGTTAGGAATTTTGTAGGTGAATGTGGTTGTCTAATGAATATGCAATGAAAGCAGCAATGGTAAACTTAAGAAACTGTCGGTCTCAGTATGTTTTCACATTCTGTTCCAGGGCTGTGTGCCTTCCACTGGAGGTAAGGGAGATTATGGTACATGTAGTGGTCTTTCTCTTCACCGCAAGACTATCACCTCTAGTTACAGCTACAGAGGATGGAGAAATAAATTCATGTGTGTTATCACCTAGTCACTTTGTTTTCAGGAATAGAAACCCCCAAGGAGTAATTTATTTCACTTTCTTACTTATTTTCTTACCTCTTCTATAAAAGATGTCTGTTCATGACCAATAGGCAAATATTTCTTTTCTTTCTAACTTTTAAAACTCCTTGGGAAACTTAGTGGGCATAACAATGCGATATTTATTTTGCCTTCCAATTTTTTTAAGAGACTGAGGTTTTAATCAGGTTATGTCTATTTTGATTATGCAACATTATTTTATGTATTATTTTTTAACTTTAGGAAATAATGTGAAAGATAAAGGTGTAATGTTTTGCAATTATCTATTACCTATATGATACACATTTTTTTAAAGGACTATTGACATATCATGAAATAAATGCTCAATATTTAAGTGACGCAATCTGTTGCAAGAGCTTTTTAAATTAAAGTAACTATGTTGATGAAGCTTCTCCCTTAAAAATACTAACTGCTCACTCTTTTCCATCTTTAATATCAGTATGTTTTGTGTTTATAGAATGCCTCTTAAAAGTTTTATAGGAATTGCTCTGAAAGATATCTGTATACCTTAAAGATGCAAATTGTGAAAATGTGGTTTTGTGTCTTACAGGTGTAATGTAATTAAACTGGTCTTCTTCCAGTTGAAAATACATGGCTTTTTAATGTGCCCTCCTGAAAAAGTGTTATTGAAAAGTAAAATGGAAAGATCTAAATATCTGTGCTCCATTTATTAGTACTGGAAAGTTCTTTTAATATAGAACAGGAGTGCTTAGAGAACTTTAGGCTGAGACTCTCTTCCAATGCAAGTTTCAGTAATTCTGAGGAATAGGTTCCATGAGGGAACTGAGAGTGAAACTTAAGTGTACACTGCCTCTTCTTCCTCCCCTCCTCCCTCCTCAACACCCAGACAAGAATGTGATACAGATAAAGGCAACTTAATGGGTAATCTGCAGTTGTAACTATTTTTTTTTGAAATCTGTCCTGTTCCTGTGTTTTATTTCATGTGAGGTTTGCAAGGCAAACCTGACTGGGACTTTGCCAGATAGTTATGTGTGGAGATACTTATCTGACAGAGACTGCTTGACTTTTTAAACTCTTCTCATTGTTACAATGCAGTCCCAACTGTAATGTGGAATGCAGCGTGAGCTTCCGGGAAGTACTCAAACACAGCTTTAAAAAAATGTCTAAATAGGAGTATCATCAGTTGGTGACTAAGGGTAACTGAGCTCAGCTTAGCAATTCTTCAATTCTTTTGTTTTCCTGTCTTGTGGTGAGACGTGGTCTTGGCAATGGGTGTTGCGATAAAGGAAAGGTGAATGCTCCTTGTGAAGCAGGAACTGCAGGAGGCTATGTTTGTTTCTCTTACTTGTTTTGTAATGAAAACTGTTGTTTCAGTGAATAAGCATGAGGCAATGACATGTAGAATCGCACGTTCTAGTGAGATACTGACCTGCCAAGATTCCTTTCATTTGCAGCATTTTCCAGAAAAAAACTTTTGACCAGAAGCATCATATTACAACTTAGTAACCTCATCTTAAAAGTAGAGAATCCAGTATTTCTGAAACTACAGTTTAACATCTTAGTGTAAGAGGCTGGTGTGATTATAATCAGGAGAGTTGCTTCTTTTATGTGTTGTAAAATTCAGTATTTTACATGTTATCATTACTGCACTATATGCCATTTAGAGTTGCAATATTTGGTCACTTATTAAGTTTTAAAAATTAATTTCATGTTTTCCACTACTCTTAAAACCTTTCATGTGAAAGGTGGTACTGATTGTTTTTCTTTGCATCTTGAGAGGGTTTTTTCGCACTGTTTCAGTGATGATGCATTGCAGGTGGAATTCACTGCAGTTCATAGCTGTACTTTGCTGATGGTAAATTAAGTACTCATGTCTTTTATTTAAGCAAGTAGCAATGTTTTCATTATGCAGTAAAATTTACGGTTATGCATACTAGCTGCTTACATACTTTTAGTAATACAGTTACTGCTTACATATTTCTAGTAATTAAGAACACAAAATCCTGCAGGAAAGACATCATCACTACATCAAAACACACTGAGTGATTTAGTAAGTACTCTGTGTTGGGCCTTAATGGCACAGGTGAATAGAACTTTGTTTGGAGACTGAAATGGGTACTTTTTTTTTTTACTTTTTAGAGACCATCTAGTGCATTCCTTTTGTATTAATAAAACTGAAAGTAACATCAACTGTTTCAAATGTGGGCACTGAGAGGATGGCAGAACTTATAAGAACAACTAATTAGGGAGCAGATTTTTATGTTTTTTTTTAAAGCAAGATGAACAAGATACAGAAGAAAAAAAGGCTAATGGTTCCACAAAAGACAACTGTGCCTTGTGAATCTGTTCATGTTTGAGTGCACATTCAGAACTGGGTCCAGCTGTAGTGTAGATAGAGAGACTGCTCAGTCCGTGCAGCGGATCCTTTTATCTTGTGACCTGGAGTGTATGACACATCGGATAAGGGATTCATTCCTGTCTCCTGCATTCCATTTCAGTAATCCTCCCATGCCAGTCACCTCATCCTAAGCATGGTTGCTGGTGGGGTGGTTTTTTTTTCTTGTCCTTTCTGTCGGTTCTGAAGTTATTTAGGGAAACTCCAGAAACAACGTACGCAGGCAGAAGGATGTATCCTGCTGACATGCTCTTCCTTTTCCAGGAACTGACATTCTCTTCACGTTTGATTGACAAATACAAGGGATATTATTTTAATAGCTGTGTGAAATAAAATAAAAAGGGGAGGGAGGCTGAAGTATTTGAGAATTTGAAGAGTAACTTCAGTTGCACTCTTGGAAGTTGTTTAATTTTGTAATTAGACTACTAATTAAAATACAGAGTTTTAAAAAACTAGCTGAAAAAAATACAGAACAGAATCCTCTTGATTCCACAAAGGAAAACTGTGCCTCACTAATCTATTAATATTCTCTGAGTGCATAAACCAAACAGTGGATACAGCCGAAGTCACTTACATCATCAATTTGAAGATTCCAAATCCTTTGCCAAACTCCTTCAAAATAGGTTGGGGAAATTACAAGGCAAGGGACAGTCAGGAATAGGTAGTGACCAAGAGAACTGAAAGAAAACATGAGGTTGCTGTAAGTATTCACCACAGCACGGGTGTTCCCTTTTAGAGAAGAGAATATTTATATGCAATAAATGTCAGAAATAGGATTAGCAAAATTGCACATACTAGAGCTACTTACTTAGTTAGGATCAGAGAAAACCCTTGAGGGAATTTTGGGAGAGCCAATTAGAGGAATAGCAAGGTGGCAGATGAAATTCAGTGCTGATGAATGCAAAAGCATGCATATTGAAGAAAGTAATTTGAACTGTGCAGAAGCTTTATTTTGAATTAAATTTGCAAATTTAGAAGACATCTGAGCAGCAGTTTGGAGAATAGAGTTGAAGATCTCTGGCTTGATAAGCAGCAGTGCTCAAGAAAAGCTAAGATCTGTTAGCATTGTGGAGATAAAACACAAACAAGTAGTTCCACTGTTGCCTGGAACTACAGAGACAGGAAATTTGGGAATGATGACTAGAATGGCAAGGTAGATGAAAAGCTTGTGGAGGTGTGTGTATCATCTGAATATTTGGACCATTTTGTCTTCAGGAGTAGCTGTTTGAAGTTGGAGAAAGTGTGTGGATTTTGTATTGGAAAGCTGTGATACAGTGCAGAGAGACCTTTCTGCTCATGTTGTGCAGGGACAGTTGGTAGAACAGATCACTTGTGAATGCAGACCCCTCCATTAGGTCTGCATAGTGCGCGGCTGTGTTCTGATAGCTATTCCCATGGGCTGATTATGGAGGTGAGGAATTCAATGGGATTTTTAAAGAATTTCTTTGCAGTAATGGCTGAAGAGGACAAAATTTGAAGAGATTGTATCTTCTGTGCTTATGCGAGTAGTCCAGCACATAATCACTAATTGTTGGAAGGCAGCATTTATTAGGGCATGTTTTTCCATTGCAACGTACTGGCTGGGCTTTTGTTTTGTAAGGTGGCACTGAACTGCTACTCAGATTTGAAATAAGAATGAGAAGTAGTCAAGTTGTTTGAAATTACAGATTGTGTGCCCGTTCTATCAATTCACTTTGTTTCTTGAATGTTTTACAGAAAAATATTACTTGAAACATTTGAAAATATGTTGTGTATCACCTTATCTTCTGCAACCTTATATATTATTGTCTTTTGTATAGCAAAATTTATATTGGCAGGTCTGAAGGCAAAAATTGGAAGTGATGTTAAATGCTCAGAGAAGCATTTTTTGAAATAGACGAAGTAATTGTAGATCTTGTGATGTATGTAGGTGAATAAAGAGTTCCTTCTTTTCACTAAGGTAATCTTATGCTTCTGGTTTTACATAGGAAGCATTCTGTTTAGTTGAAGGATTTGCAGGTTAGTGAACAAAACCTTTTTAGTTCTGCAGTAGTAAATTTTTTTGAATCCTTTAACTCAGATAAATTTAGTTTCGGATAGAAATTCCATGTGTAAGGGATTTTTTTTTTTTCTTTTTTTTTTAGAAACAAACATAAAACCCAGTAACCAAGTACCCTACCTTTTCCCCCTGGAATCTCCACCAGTTTTGTCTGGGCTCTGAAATGAGTACTTTGTTTCAACAGATAATAATCAGTGGCATAATGAAATATGCCATTTAAAAAATAACTAATATAATTGCTTGGGAAATGATTTGTTACTCTAATTATTCAATGGTAATTGTCTGTAGTACTTATAACTAATTGTCATTGTGTGTCCCTTAACTGTATTTGCTGTACATTGATGTATTTGCACTGTAGTACCTGTACAGCACTCAAGGTGATGTTGGGGGTTGTATACCTACTACATCCTCACTTTTATTTTCAGTACTCATCTTTATGCCTTAGACACTGATGGTGGCCTTTTAATTTGAAAGTTTCAGCTTATTAGAGGAATTATATCTGAGCATCTCATATGATTAATAAATGTTCCTCTTCCTGCTTCTTCAGGCTGAACAGCCCCCACTTTCTCAGCCTGTCTTCATATGGGAGGTGCTTCCGTGCCCTGACCATCCTCGTGGCCCTCCTCTGGACTTGTTCCAATAGTTCCATGTCCTTCTTACGATGAGGACACCAGAACTGCACACAATACTCCAAGTGAGGTCTCACGGGAGCAGAGTAGAGAGGCAGGATCACCTCCCTCGATCTGCTGGTCACACTCCTTTTGATGCAGCCCAGGATACGGTTGGCTTTCTGGGCAGCAAGAGCACACTGCTGGCTCATGTTCATTTTCTCATCAACCAACATCCCCCAAATTCTTCTCCTCAGGGATGCTCTGAATGTCATCTCTGCCCAACCTCTAGTTGTGCCTGGGATTGCTCTGACCGAGGTGAAGGACCTTGCACTTGGCATGGTTAAACTTCATCAGATTGGCATCAGCCCCCCTCACAAGCGTGTCAAGGTCCCTCTGGATGGCATTCCTTCCCTCCAATGTATCAGCCAAACCACATAGCTTGGTGTCATTGGCAAACTTGCTGAGGGCGCACTCAATCCCACTGTCCATGTCACTCACAAAGATGTTGAACAAGATTGGTCCCAACACTGCTCCCTGAGGGACGCCATTCATTACTGGTCTCCAGGTGGACATTGAGCCATTGAGCACAACTCTTTGCATGTGGCCATCCAGCCAGTTCTCTGTCCACCGAGTGGTCCACCTATCAAATTGATGTCTCTCCAACTCAGAGACAAGGATGTCATGTGAGACAGTGTCAAACGCTTTG
>JASSUY010036096.1:18309-40120 GCA_032466535.1 Forpus xanthops
TTCTCACTGTCCCTGCATCTGCCTTCCAAGACTTGGGTGGTATGGTCAGAGAATTTTCCAGTGAAGACTGAGGCAAAGAAGTCGTTAAGAACCTTGGCCTTCTCCAAATCCAGGATAGCCCGTTCTCCCGATAGCTTCTGAAGAGGGCCCACATTGTCCCTAGCCTGTCTTTTATTCACAGTGTGCCTATAGAATTCCTTCCTGCTATCTTTCACTTCCCTAGCCAAGTTTAATTGTAACTGGGCCTTAGCTTTCCTGACGTGGTCCCTAGCTTCCCGCACAACATCCCTGTATTCTTTCCAGGCCGCCTGTCCTTGCTTCCACCTTTTAAAAGCCTCTTTTTTCTCTTGAAGTTTCCTCAGCAGCTTCTTATCCATCCAGGGAGGTCTCCTGGCCCTCCTGCTGCACTTCCTTCTAGTTGGGACGTACTGCGCCTGAGCTTGGAGCAAGCGATCCTTGAATATCAACCAACAGTCTTGGGCCCCTTGCCTTCTAGGGCTGTATCCCATGGAATCTTACTAAGCTGGTTCCTGAAAAGGCCAAAGTCTGCTCTCTAGTAGCAAAAGAAATATTTTTAAAAGATTATCTTGCTCAACCGAACTTCTGCTAACAGGTATTTTTCAGCTACCTCTTCAGCAATGAGAATAGTTATTAAAAAAAAAATGCTAACCTGCATGGCTGTTGCATGCCTAATTCAAGGTCCTCACTTGGCACCACTTGCAAAAAAATAAACCTTCACAGAGATGCATACAATACTTTGTTAAACAGTGCAAATGATTGTAGCTAAAGCAGGTCATTCTGAGACAAATGTACCTGTTGCTGATAATTCTGTTGTGCTTCTTCTTAGGTTATAGGTAGAGTATATATAGAGTATATAGTAAGGAGCAGGATGACCACTTTAATTTTTCTGGTAGTCAGTGTAGCAGTGTGGGATAGCAGACAAACAATTTTGAATAAAACTAGATGGAATTAAAAGACCATCCTAAAATACAAACCCAGGTGTTGTAGCTCTCTCTGTTCTGAAGTTGAGAAAAGGAGCACGGAATGCAGCAGTGAAACTTGGGTTAGTCATCAGCTGATACTCATAATTATGCAAATGCCAAATACAGAGCTGTAGTAAGTGAAGGAATGTGGTGGTTGGAGGATATTGTCATACAGGACATTCTGGCCGTGAAAGGAAAGAGGTGGGTACGTGGCATTATCTGTCATAATTCTGCTGTCCTGGCCATTAGATTGTTCTTCCAGTTCCATTATCCACCTGTTATCCAAAGAAACCCAGAATGCAATTTACCCCAGGAAGGGTAATATTTAATGAGTAAAATAATTCCAGTTCTCAGGCTTAACAAATCTCTCTGTTCAGTGTTGTACAGTTATATTTGATAGCCTCCAACTCAGGTTACTTTTTCCAATGTCTTTCCTGCATTTTGCCGCATGGATTACTGACATGTCTACAGCATGTTTCTCTGGAAAGCAAGACATGCATATACTGAATAAAAAGCACAAATATAGTAGTGAGTGCAGAGATATGCAGTTAGGGCTTAATGTTCCCGGTTGTTTACAGGGTGCAGCTAGTATCAGTCTCTGTTTTCAAGAGGTGTGGACTCTCTCTGAGCTCCCTGAATACCCTTGCCAGTTAGCCTTTAATTCTGTAATTGAGCTGCTTGACACTTTGTATCTCAGGGAAACTGCTCCTCTGAGCAGCTTCCTATGCTCCTCATTAGATAATTTCTCCTACTTAGGTTGTCATTAATTTCCTAAAGAAGATACTGGGTCTGCCCCTTTGTGACTAAAGCTAGATGTCTTCTTCAATATTGATAATAGCTGTAATAAGGGAAGTTTTTCTGTAGGAAGAGAAGTTATGGCAGCAGGATACTATAAGTTAAAAATGGAACAAAACAGAAAAGCCTACCATCACCAGCCAGAAAAAACTTAAAAAATCCACAAGGCTTTTCCTCATTAAGGTTGGCAACAGTAAGTGAGCTTAAAGTTGTATATCTAATGCATGTGCCAAGCCAGTAGCTTGTCATGTGTAGGTAAGTTGAAATACAAGAGTTAGCATTTCCGTTGGGCAGTACAAAAGCATTGGTAAGCTATGATACCAAGTTAGTTCAGTTGGATGATTTCTTGAATTTTGGTATCAGTTCTATGGGCTAAAAGCATAGAAGAATCTGTGTGGTAAAGAAACTTTTGCTTATAAAGCTGAATTCAGTCTCTATATGCTTATGTGTGTTTAAGTAATGTAGAAATGATCAGTCTTTGTGAGTTACCGCCTGCTTTTAGTTAGAGGCGATCTAACTTTGTCTGAAGTTATATTTTCAGGCTTCTGTTTCTTTTACAAAAATGCAGGCAGGAGATGCATATTCTTTTGTCCTAAGAATACTCACAGGCTACGTTTAGGCACCTTAAATTCTTGTGCACATTGTACTTAACTACATAGTTAAACTTTTCTGTCTTTAATGAAGACTAAATACTTTTCTCTGCCTAGCTGGTTAATATCTTTTTGGTGTTGTGAATGTGTGAATTTCTGTTCTGCCATCAAGAAAATTATGTTAAAGTTACAGAATTATAGAATGGTTAGGGTTGGAAGGGACCTTAAAGCTTTTGTTCAGTTGACAAATTTAGGAGATGAGAATATATCTCTGTATATGTAATTCTGTTTATGTTTGCCTCTTAAATCGAGAATCTTATTAACCTTTATTAATAAGAATACTGGAGGGCTTTTTTAAAGCGTTATAATTATGTAGAAAAGCCCATTTGTCTTTTTTGTATTGTGTTAGTTTCAGGCAAGAGTGGCTGCTGCTAAATGTGCTCTGCTAGTTTAAAAGAACATCTCTGTTTAAATGTTTACAGTACTTTATCTTTTACAGACTAGTGATTTGCACCAAGGCAGTCATATTAACATATTCAAGCCAGTGGCATAATTTTAAGCATATATATTGCTTGTAAGATTAAGTGTTCCTTATATCATGGAGTTCTTCATAAAACAAAGAAACTTCAAGGTTTGGAATGTAGTCCCTAGTATCACATTGCCCATTTGTCTCTGTGCTGCTTATGCAACTGCTTATGCTACTGCTTATGCTGTGTACTTTTTTTGTCAGAGAGGAATGTATGGTGCTTAATTTCAACTTTTGTTTTCAATTTATTTGTTTTATGAGTATAACCCAATTATTTGTCCTGAAAGAGAAGAAACTAAAGATACATAGACAAACATCAGAACTATGCTTTTAAAATTCTGACATTACTGTGCATGGTAAAACCTAGAAAAATTATAATTTAGTGAATAGTACCATGTATCTCTGCTTTTGATGCTGAAACTTGTCAAGGGAGATCCCTGTTAGCTGAAGAAAGGTATATGTTGTATCCCTAATCAAAAGTGTAAAAAAATCCACGTGTCTGGTGGAGGCAGACTGCAGTGCAGTCACATTTGCAAATGATGTCAAACTTCTGGGGTGCAGTTTGATGCACTGGAGGGTGAATGCCATTCAGATGAGCAGCAACTTTGGGCAATCCAGCAAGAACAAGTGGCAGAACTTTCTTACTGGACATCCGCATCTGTATAAATTTATAAAGCTACACAAAACTATCACTCTTGGCCAAAACCCCACTGTGTTATATTCTTATACCTAGTTCAGTTGTCGATTCCATGATGTATTTAAAAGTTTTTAGAGCACTTTATCTTGGCTTCTCTCTTTTGGAATTTGGAAACCCATGAGAGTATCCTGCCAAGTTGCTGTCCTTTTGAAAACAGCCTTGCTTCACTCATCAGCAGCTCCTAGAGAAAGGACAAATGGCTAAAGGTGCAAGCTCTTTGGCTTCTTTGAGCTTTTTACCCCACTGTTATAAACTCTCTCTTGATAAGGTATGCTGCTTTTCTTTATACTTCTTGATAGAGTCCCAATTTATCCTTTCTGTTGAGTTTGAGGTTGTTTTTTTTCACTTCAGGAGCCTGAGAACCACTGAACAGCGTAGCTGGTGGCATGTTCTTCATCACTGATAGAAGCTTAGGGGACTTTTTTGTGTGCTGAAGACTTAAAGTTAATTAATAGAGATTTCACTGTAGCAGTGAATGGTTGCCATTAAACTTCTGGGTGTGACTGACCAATAACTGATTTACAGAATTTAGAGTGTAGTATAATTTTTGTGTTTATACATGCCTTTTCCTTGGTACTAAAAGAGGATGTTACTTTTTCTTTTATGTTTGCTGAATTTGAAAAATGCAGAGTTTAGTAAAGATTACATCAAGACTGTGATGTGTTTAATCAGTATAAAATGCATCTTGATGGTTTTATGCTTTAGTAATGTCTGTTAAACCTTCAGAAGCCCATTGTGAATCTTCCAAAGTGAATTTTCATTGCAGTTACCTAAGCAATTTTTATAACCTGAGCAAACATACTCTATTTTGAGATTTATGTAGATGAATAATGCGGAAAATAACTGGGAAAAAAATAACTCTTTAGTTTGCTGTCCTTTTCAATGTTTGTCTATGTATTTATTGGTACTGTGCTCAGTAAAATTAACTTTCTTCATCAGTACACGCAAGATAGGTGTGTGTTTCAGAGATACTTGCAAGCCCAGCTCTCCCTGAGTGCTCCTTCAGGAGAAATTCCAGAGCAAACAGAATAATCTCTGTTGTCTTTTCATCTCTTCTGACTGTTTGGTGTTTGCTAAATCTTAACAGAAAACTTTCCCATCATTGCCAGTTTTCCAGCATTCATCTGTGGGCTAGCCTCTGTAAAGCGCTGAAGACATTTCATTGGAGAAGGCATAACATGGCTTTAACCTCTCTGGCAGACTTTAAACAATGCGTGGTTTGTGAGATTATTTTTCTATAGACATTTTCTCAATATTAAAAAAGAAGAATATTCTTGGGAAAGGCTGTTTTCAGGCCTTATGCCTAGAGAACTTTGCAGTGGTATGTCTAGGATCACTTGAGAAAATGGGAGGTAGCATAGTTGGGCAATTTGGGGAAAATGGACCATGTTGGAATGCGTCTTCTTTCAGGCTGGTCTGCTTTACTCTCTTTACAGAGATTGGGGTTGTGGCAGGGAAAGTGTTTGTTCCTAGGGTCACTTGACTTTTTTGAACTCCAGATACTATGATGTTCTTGCTCTTTCTCCAGGTGTGTGAGCTGGAAGACTTACCATGTGCTTGCTGGGCTGCCATGAATCCCATTGTCAGCTTTATGCTACACTGAGCTGTTTGAATCACTGATGACTAGATGGCATTCCAAAATTGTAGTTTAAATAATGGGAATGTGGACATTAGTGAAACTGTAGATTGGAACTGTGCTGGGGACCTGAAAAAGAAGGCGTGCCAGTTATGTTCTGCATTCTTTAAAACAAATGTGGTGAGAGTGCCACATTTGCATCTTCAGGGGTTTTGTCCTGTTTACACTTTCTTCTCAACAGAGAAGATTCAAATTCAGGTTTCTGTACATGGAGTTAGACTAGCTAGATTCTGTGAAGCTGAGGTTCTTTTTTCTTTGTGTTCTACCTGCATTTAATTTCTTAGAAGTTTAACCCACAGCTACTGCTCTGTGGAGCTTTCAGTGATTGGTGGTAAGAAGTAGGGCATTTTCTTTAGGAACAGAATTGTGGAAAAGCAATTTAGGTACAAGTTTAAAGTGATGTAATGCAAATAATGTGGAATGCTCCTTATGACATACTTCTTGCAAGAGGAAAGAAACAGTAGAAGAGGAAGAATGGGTGTTTGGACAGTTTCTTATAGTAGTTAATGAGACAACTGTTAAAACTAGATTTATATTCAATAAAACTTAATAATGCTACCTCAGATTTATTAAAAAGATATGTATCTCTCTATCTGCATACATGTTTCTTATTATGGCAAGACCTGTACTGTACTTCCTAGGGAAGCAAACTGGCAATTCAGAGCTGTCCATGCTTTGAGCATCTGAGTTGCAGATTAACAATGGCCTTGATGAAGTTCTGTAAGGATGCTACTTTCCAGTTTCTCTGTTAGCCTGCTTTAGGAAACAGTACTTCACTTTTCTGCCTGTGTGGAGAAATAAAACTGGCTTGGGGCTGATTTTGCTTAGAATCTGCTGGGAAGTCTGTGCATTGTGTTTCAAGATCTGGAGCAGTGGAGAATGCAACACAGGAATTATCTCTATGGCTTCTGCATTGACAGCTGGAGTCTCCTTGAGTTTGTCAGCTTCAACTATGAGCTCAATCCCAGTGAGACTATTCCCACAGCGTTCACTTTCCAATGGTCAGACTTAGGCAAGCTTTCTAAACTTGGGGTTGGGTGGTCACTCTTGAGCTGAAATTAATCAGTTCCACCATGAAGACAGCGTAAAGGTTCTTTGCAAACAGCAGTGTGTGTTGTTGAGGGATATTGAGCTATAACAATTTTTGTTACCTGTTTGTAACCTAACAGTGAAAAACAGAAAAGTTGAGTCTCTGAGTAAAGTTGAAAGAGGGTGGATTTTTTTTTTTTATTTGTTTCTGAGCTTAGAAAGGAACATACTCTGTTGAATTCACATCTGGTTGGCTGATTTCTTCATGGAGAAACTCCAAATTAATTGTGAAGATTACAATAAGCGTTCATGGGGTTTCAGGATTTTGAATGGAATTTGAAGTATTGTGTTTTCAAGCAGTGGACAAATCAGTTTTCTCATAGGTATTTGTTCATGTTCTAATTTTGGCATTTCTTTGTCTACATTCTAATTTTAAAAATTGTTTTATACTTCATGTTGTATCTTGGGATTTCGCAATGTGCTCACTCTTCTCAGATATGCAGTTGAATTTATTGAAGTTGCTCATGACAGAAAGTTCTCATATAAAAGTCATTGCCAAGTTAGTTGTAATCAACCTATTTATCAAAATAAGTTGCTTATAAATGAGAATGGAATTTGCAAATAATAAAAAATTTCATGAGTATATTAATATGCAGGATTTGTTTTTCGAAGAGTACAAGCATGTTATCTTACTGTTGCCTTATTTTCTTCATAATAATGGTTAACAAATGTATTTGTATCCAAAAGAGGTCTCATGAGCAAGATAAAGGAAAAATAGCCAGTAAAAAGTGCTTGCCAGCTAAAAATGTCTTTCTACTCAACCTTTGTGAATCCCCTCTTTTGTATTTAAATTCACAGATTGCAAATTATGTACTTTTTTTTTTCCTTTCATAAATTGCTCTGGATTTTTTGAATATCCAGCATTGCAAAACTTCAGAGTTTTCCACAATTTTAGATTTTCATTATTGACTCATTTCTGGCATTTCTTTCCATCTTTATGTGTATGGATTTCTGGTAAGTGTACTGTATTCCAAGATGGTCAGAAACTGGAATCTCCCATTAAACTTTTCTTGATCATCTCTATTTGAAAAATGATTTTTTTTTCTTGATTAAAATTAATTCAAACTAATGCCTAGCTTAAATTTTCTGGTGCTATGTGTTTCAGATATCTCTTGTTTTTAAAGTGTAAGATTTTGTAGAAGTTGTCCTGTGTATGCATCTGTCAGCTTATACAGTAGCCTAAAATTCTGTTTGAACCTTTGTGCTAGGTCTCACAGGCAGACCAGTTTGTCTGCATTGTTTCATATTAGAAACCAATTCTTTGAGCCTTCAGGTTGATGAGAATATCCCGAGGATAAAGATATTGTGTCTTTAGTTGACACTTACTTTAAGGATACTTAAGAGTGGTATGCAGATATTGCTAATACTTAAGTACTTGCTTTCAGAATTGTCATGCAAATGACAGCCACATAAAATGATTTTGTGGTCATATTTGATATTTAAATTGGTTGGTTGAAGACATGTTTATTCTGGCTAAAGTAGAGTATAAAACTTGAGATTGGAAGGTAATGTTCTGGACAGCCCTGACAACATTTTAGGTTTTTTTTTCAAACTTCAGCATCTTTGGTTTCAGCAGGAACTTGAGTATTGTCAAGAGCTTGTTGCAAAACATCTGTGGATGAGGGATCTAAAGACCAAGTTTAAGAAAAGCTTTTGCTGCCAGTTCAAAATGTTTTTATAAGGAAGACTTGAGGAGGCTTAATTACTTTTTCTGGAGCTTTTTCCCCCTGACTTCTCCATGCACATTAGATAAAGTCATTGTAGGAGGCATTTCTCTGAAAGGCTTTAGAAAAGCTAAAGTGTCTTTGGTTAGCCTTGTCAAAAGAGAAAAACCTTCTTGGGATTTTTGTTACAATACTGCCCCAAAGAGTCACTCAGTAGATTGTATTTCTAATTTAATTTTGATTTTCACACTCTCTTGGAAGGGGTCATCTCCACTCTTGTTTAGGCCCTTAAGTGGCTCAAAGAGGAGGATACCAATAGAATGATGCTGTTGTGGATTGATGACCAAGTCCATGTCTTACAAATTCTCCCTCTGGTGCTGGTCTGGTATCCTTAAGTATTATCACCGTTGAGCTGTCACAGTTGATGAAATACACTGGTGTGTGTATGTGAGAAGGTGGAAATCTTTTAGAATTTGTCTCTTAATTCTGCATAGAAACTTTATCTACCAGGGGTCCTAGCAGCCTTCCAATATCTGAAGGGGGCCTACAAGAATGTTGGAGAGGGACTCATCATCAGGGACTGTAGAGATAGGACAAGAAGTAACGGGTTCAGACTAAACCAGGGGAAGTTCAGGTTAGATATAAGGAAGTTCTTTACTGTGAGGGTGGTGAGGCAGTGGAACAGGTTTCTCAGAGATGTGATAAATGCTCCATCCCTGGTAACGGTCACGGCCATGTTGGACAGAGCCTTGGGTGATATGTTCTAGCATGAGACATTCCTGCCATAGCAGGGGTTTTGAAACTTGATGATATTTCCGTCCTTTCCAACCCCAACTGTTCTATGATTCACCAAATGAATCACTATGAACACCACCAGTTCATTTGGTATTTTTTCTTACGATTCTATTGGTATGTAAAGTTTTTTTGTTCCAATAGGGATAAAGAATCTATTTGCATTATATTACCATACAAAAACAGGTTTGAGGCATGGCTGATTCTGTAACTTTGTTTAAGAAATGGTTGTGATTGCTTTGTCCTGCAGTTCTCCCTTTACAAGAAGGGTTGTTTTTTGTTTTTTTTTTTTTTTTGTGTGTGCTTCCATTTGTGACATTTTTTTTTCCTAGGATAAATATTAGAAAGTCTCAACTTTTTATTGATTAAAATGAATGTTAGTTCAGTACTCAGACTGAAGTAGTGAATACCTTAGAGATGATCAGAAATGAGTAAGATCAGTCAAGATGCTACAGAAATTGAGACAGTCATCTGCTACTGCAGCCTCTGATGAAGGCCATTGTGGAAAGGTCTAAAGTCACTTCCTTTGCTGTTGATTGTTTCCTGACACAGAGGGCAGTTCCATAGAGCTGCTGTGTTCAAGACTTGTATCAGAACATCATGTTTTATTAAGATTTTGAGTCAGTGGCAGCTTTGCCAAATCCCAAATATCTGTGACCCAATTTTTTTCATACTTGCAGTATTGCTGATTTTCCTGACAAATGAAAACATTTTCAAAAATATGGTCAGTATTTCTGAAAGTCTGGCCCTGTGACATGGTGTCCACTTGTAGCAATTAGGGAGTACCTGTAAAAAATGGCCTTTCAACATCACACAGAAAATCAGTGATGGAGGCACAGGGTTATGTGCAAGTTCTTAAAACAGCAATTGGTTAATGGTGTGACTGATGAAACACCTGTTTTATTTTACCATGCAAACACTTCTCTTGATTTCTGCTTATAATTGGCCAGCTATTTCAGCTATTATCTCCTTCTCTTAAAAGCAGTGAATGTTCCTTGGAACATTTGCATGCTTAGAGGGAGAATTAAGAAACCACCTTTAAATTTCAGCAATGTCAGATATGGAATTATGCATTTATCTTCCTTATTTTGCCACTACTTCACATATACTTTTAGAGCAAGGATTATTATGAAATATGTTTGAATTAATTTTGCCTCTGGTTTTGAGGGTTTTGTTTCTAACACTGTATGTTGGGGCATAAGGGAGAGTGGCCAGTTACCTGTTTGCTTTCATGGCAGTCTTTATTTCTTAGTCTTAGCTGTAGACAGTCTTAGTTTAATTACTTAGGTTATAAGTAGAATGTATCCTTTAGTGGTCTGGGGTGCATATCAGCATGGTTCTGCCACAACACAGTTGTCTAATATCCGTATCAGCTGTCAGTGGGAACTTCACTGATGTATATGAAGCTCAGTGTGTGTTACAGTGTTGGTGTTTTAGACCCAGCTCATCTCACTTTTTTTAGCAGATGATATGCACAGCTTTCTGAAGTTCCTTTTGCTTATGAAACGTGACATATTTACATGTGATGAATTTGCTAATAAAATTGGCTTGCTGTGCATAAATCGTGAAGTCATCCTTATGTACCATCTGAATGTGCTCATTTCCATAACATGTTTCTAGTAAACTCATTAGCAAGTGGCTGTATTTGGTTGTTCAGGGTGATGAGTAATTTCCCACTCCCAGATTTTTACTACTGGGAAGTAGTAACATCAGTTTATATCCTACTTTCTCGAGTTCAGAGCAGTTTCCAAATCAGTGTGGAAATACTGGATTTGAAATAATGCTCTAGTTTTGGACAGATGAAAGATGCCAAGTATGTAATAGAGCATAATCTTGTCTTGAACAATAGTTCTGAAGTGAAAAAAAAAAAAAAAAAAAAGGAGAAAAGACATTTTATAATTCTGTAATGATTTTGGGAAAGTGCAAGGCATTAGAGGAATTGAAACAACTTGTGTTGCAAAACTGCGATACGTTGACATTTTGCGTGCAAAGTTTGGTGAAAACAAAGGTGAAAATATTATAGTGCAACTTTTTAAATGCATCTTTAAGATGCATTTAATGTTGAGGATTTATAACGTTAAGAATATTGGTAACAAATCACAAAAAGTTCATTTCCCTCATGGAATTACTCTGCTAATGATACAGCTGTTAGCAAGTCACGGGTTTTAAAGGATGTGATCAAGGCTTTGTGCTCGTAGCATTTTCTTTCCCTCTTGTTAACTTGCTGTAAAATATTGAATTGCAAGCTATCATTCATAGGTGAACGCTTTTTTAAGGCACATGTATGTGATAGTGTCAAAATATGTACCATTTTATAGATAATCTTGTTTTCAGCAACAGAGCTCCTTCATGGAGGACAGAATGTAAACCTTTAGAAACTCATAGGAATGTCAGTCAGTGTAAAGATTCCCCACTCTTTCAGTTCATTGGTAATTCTTTTGAAACCCAGAGTAATTCTGTATAGATATATAATATAGTGTATATATGTATAATATTATATTATAAGCAAGACACTATTCTTGATTTTTGTTCTGTATTGTACTTTTTGCCTTATCGCACAAGCATAGCTTTGCTGCATAAGCTGTCTTTGTGGCTGTTGTTGAGCAGTTGGAGACCAAAAGAGAAAATGGACAGTAGAATGACAGTTTTGAATGGTGGTGTACCTAAAGATTACTGAGATAATAGGAATAACTTTAATTTTAATTGTAACCACATTTATTGCCTAAGATGCTATTAAGCATCGTTGTATCTGTGGATTTACATTAAATCATGCAGAAATACACGCAGTTTGGTTTGGAGAAAGAAGAGCTGTGTTTTTTCTTGGTGAATATTTGAGACAGTACTCTAACGTTGCGCTGGTAGCTGTGAACACACCTGATAATATGACACTTTCTCAGTGTTGTGGGCTTCCTCTGTTACTTTATGCTTTTCTCACCAAGTAAAACAGAGAAGTAAGAAAAAGTCAACAGCTGAAATTTAAGATATTAGTGAAGATCTGAGTTACTTCATCTAAGAATGCATAAAAAGTATCCTTAAAAATATGAAAGTTTTAAAGCATTTTCACTAAGACAAATGCACCTTACTGAGTGCAGTCACCACGGATGTGGAGGAATGCCTGGATTGTTCAGATCCCATCATATCATTCCAGAAATTGTAGTCACTATTATTACGAGTCAAGGGTGGGGTCAGTGTTTCAGGGAAAAGGCCAACAAGTAATATATTACTGTGCTGGTTCTGTGAAGATGATTTTGAAGATGGCTCTATGAAGATGGGTTTGTAGAAGTGGACAGCGTTAGGCAGTTCAGTTCCATCAGTTTGAATTGTACATAAGTTTGTTACTAATGTTGCATATAGGAAAAATTTTGTCATGTAATCTACAACTAAAGAGCTAAAATATGTAATGTTCCTTATTGCTATGATTTTGCATTTATGGAAAAGATAATGGATTCCTTTGTTTCTGAGGCAAGATTTGAGATTTTCTTTTTGCAGCCTGCCAGTTTCATTTTTACAAGGTGTGAATTCTATCCAGGGCTTGTTAATCTCCGAGTCTCTTTGGGGTAGGATACTCAATATATGCAAAGGAACATCAAATCAAAATCAGAGTGTACAGGGAAGAGGAGATGATTCTCTCAGGATTGAATCATGGCTATACCATTGCTGTCTTTGTGGTTTCGGATTATTTTTTCAGTGAGACATAAACCCGAGGTCTGCTTATTATAAACACTAAAGATTGCAAGCAAATATATGAGTGTTAGCCACTTTGGTTTTTTACACTTCTATTCTGAGTAATGACATTCTGCCTATGCTTCTCCAGCAGCTTTCCTGTGATGAAGTGTGTTGTGTCCAGCTTTAAATTAGTTTTGAAATTTCCTGGATGGATAAAGAGGGTTTCAAAAAGAGTGAGTTACTCTTCATGAGTGGGATACCACCAAAATGTATAATCAAAATGAGCACTGTTGAAAGACAAGCTGAATTGGATTGCAAAAGGTAGTGGAGTGAGAGTTCTTTAGCTGCAGAAATGGCTACAAAAAGAAATAGCAGGACTTTGTTAGACTGTGAAGTTTGCATTAAGATGAAATATCTTTGCACAGTCCCAAATGAAATTGTTTGGTGCAACTATCAGTAACTGCAGTGGTAAACATGGCTTCAAATGCAAAGTGACCACTGGGAAAAGAATTGGAAAGTGGTATTGCATCTTGCACCTCACTACTAACAGAGATTTGATTTTAAGACTTATTGCACTGCTGCTGGTGGCAACTAGTTAAGTATATACTGATGGAATAAACTGAAGATTTAAAGTAAATACTGCTGCTAAAATGAAGTAAAATCCTGTACAGAAGTATTAATTTAACCAAGCTATTTCACAGGAGGAGAGCTCAGAGATGAGAATGTTTAAGGCATGCATGAAGGCTTTCCAGTATATGTTGACTTTTGAGAAGAGTTGAAGAAAATGAATACCTACATCCAGAGAAGTATGTTATTCTGAAGTGTGTGGTTAAATATTATTCTTAAGTGTGTGGTTAAATATGACAAATAGTAAAGAAAAGTAGTGTGGGTTAAGAAAAAAAAAAAACAACACAAGAATCATGTGTAAGAGTTTGTGTAAGGGGAAGGTAAATTCCTGGACTGGTTTTCAAGATCTTGACATTGCTGCGTAAGAGAGAACCCAGAGGAGATTTCTGCATAGGAGCCAATATAGTTGGAGCAAGGAAAAGCAGTTGCTCAGCAGGGTTTTTTAAAATCAGTTAAAATGATAGTGCTTTAGTTCTTCAGAATAGTTATCAAGGGATGTGGTGTCACATTGTGCTTATCAATAGAATGTAAAGACATTTATTTATTAGAGCTTATAAAGAGCTTATAAGGTAAAGCAAGATTGGAGTTAGAGGTAAATGAAGAATGGGTCAAAAAGATAAGAGTCACTGGGTGACAGGAAGAGTAGGTGGTCAGCTGTGGCAGAAAATTACATTTTCCTGGATACTGATGGGAAGACCAACTGAAATAGACTTTGTGGATAATGATTCAAGTTTTGGTCTGCCACTCAGTCTGTAAAAATGTTTATATATCCAGTTCTTACTCTGAAGTGCTGATGTGCCTTTGTATATTGCTAATTTCTTTTGGCTTAACAGTAATGAAGTAAATGACATCTTCTTGTGGACCTTTCACTTTCTCTGTAGTGTGGTTTTGAGCCATAAACCATCTGAATCAGAGAATTGAGGGCAGGGAGATGTCAGTTCTGTTACTTGCAATGTGGACAGACTGTTTGACAGCTTTGCCGTTACATGTGAACATTTGATGGCAGCTTCTGTGACTTGGAGTTAGCTGTTTAGCTGTGGTTTTCAAATGAAGAATACTAGTCCGTGAGCTCTTTCATAACCTATAGTTTCAGATAACATTGTCGAGATCTTGGCAGAACAGTTCTTTCCATTCCCTCTGATTAAGTTTGACCTGGTATTGTGGTATGTTTTTCTTTCCTGTATCTGCTGCTCATCCACTTAAGTCACTTTTCTGTTGGATTCACTTGTTTATTTTATTTCAATTAGAAAAAAAAAAAAAAAAGGACATGTGGAGGAATGTTTTTAAAATGCGTCAGTCGTTCCATGGTAATACAAATGAAAGTTTTGAGGTTAGGTTATGAGAAGAGAGTTCAAAATTTTGATAGTTTATTAGGTTGAGGTAATTGCCTGGGGAAGACTACAGACATTTTCAGCAGGCTTGTCTGTCAGCCTATCTGCATTTGCTGTATCGGATCACTTCCCGTATTTGAAGGGAGACAAAGTCAAAGCAGGTCTTCAGAAACCACTGCCCAGTAACAATTAAGTCAAGGTACTTACATAGCTTTCTTTTGAGGAATTCCTCCCTGGACTTTGAAGGGCTTTGCTTTTTGCTTTACTGAACTTGATGAGGACTTTATGTGCAGATCTAGAACACCTCCATAAGTTGTTTGAGCCCAGGTTAAATATTAGAAAAGAATAAGTCAGTATAGAATTACAGCTAGTGTCATCTAGTTCGCTCTTGCAGTATACCTATACTACAGCTTTCTGTTATTTCAGTGTGGGCTCTCTGAAAATATAAGCTTCAGTCTTTCAAGCTAGCAGTGCCAGCATGAGGTTGTTTTTTTTTTGTAAAAATGCTAAAAGGAGCTGGTTCTTTTTCAATATATTTATTTCGTAGCCCTAGGCAAAATTTTACAAAAGATGAAATTCATTAGGACATTTGACTTTTCAGGCTTACGTTCAATTATAAAGAAAATAGAACATAGTTTTGGCTTTGCATGGAGAGTTCTTTTTGTTCTGAGTGAAACGTTGTTTATGAAATGAAGTACAGTAACTTTCTGACTACTTGCAGCAATGTGTAGGCCTGTGTTTATGACTTGGTCTCTACACAACCAGTGTTTTCAAGTTGCTGAGGCTGAAGTTTTTAAGGACAGAGTTGTTATTCTGAATATCTGGGGGGCTGGAGGATACTATTTCTTGAAAAACGGTCTGTTGGTTTCTATTTTGGTACAAATCTGTGCATAATTGAAAAATCATTTTGGCAATCTTCTCTGAGTTTATATGTGTGGGCCAAACCCGTTTGGTAGTATCTACTGCCATTCTGCTTTTTTGTAAGAGAAAAAAATTGTTTCTTAAATTGCATGATGTTGAGTAGCAAATAGGAAAATAGCAGAAAATTTCTGTAATGTTTTAAAGGCTCCCCAAACCCCCCAATACTCTGAAAAATTGTTTTTCTTCTGTGCTGTTGTAGGTTGGGTGTAGGACAGTGTCATTAGCTATTCTAATGTCGTGGGTCAACACATGTTTCCTGGTATGCAGCTGTTGAAAGGGTGGGTTTTTTGTTTGTTTTTCAGTTCTCTTTTTTAATGTAACCCATACACACATTGTCAAAGCTCATATATTATTCTTCTAATGTTTGTCCAGTATTGCATAGTTAGTTTAAAATTTTCACTTAATTTGTTTGGAGTTTACAGCAAATATTTTTCATATTATTTTTCTTCAGTATGATCTGTTTCATGTTTTGGAGACTTAGGAATGTAGGAAACATTGAGGCATCAGGAAATGCTGCCTGCAGTAGGGTATTTCTGCTCATCTTGTATCATTACTCCTGAGACAAAATGATGAATACTCTCGTATTTGTAGGCAGCTCTGCAGTCCTTGCTGCTCAGACAAGACCATCATGTCTGAGATGTTGTCGTCTTCGGCACTTATGACATAGTCATCATCCTGCTGACACAGGTTGCATCTTGTCATGTTTTATAAATGTCTTCCCGACATAATGAATTTTAGCTATATATTCACAGTAAAACAAAGCTGTATGTTATTATTTCTCTTTTGAAATGTTACCTGGTGTTTTCTGTTGTCTGAAGAAATGGCATCAAACTTTCATGACCTTGTGAGTGTAAGTGCTGAACTAGAGATGCATTGTAAACCTTAGGTTTTGGTCTCCTTTCAAACTGGACTGTAGCAACAGTGATTTGCTTGGCTGTGGGCAACTTCAGATAGTTTCACAGTCTTCTAGAGATGGCTTTTGCCGATATGGCAATATTTTACTTTAGATGAGGGGAAAAAATAAAAAAGAAACATAAGTGGTTCCGTGTTTCACTGTAACACTAGAATTTATTCTTAGTAGCTAAAACAGCCCAAAGATTTTCAGGTGATTTTTGTTGCCTGTAGCATGAAAGAATAAGTAGTCATTCTTTTAAAAGAACATGCTGTCCTTTTGGATAGCTGTATTGCACAAGTGATGTCCAAGTCAAAAGTGTGTTGTTATTTTTTTGTTTTGTGTTACTTTTTATTTTTCCTGCAGATGGCTTCCTCTGGGGTATAATTTGGAATAAAATTCAGTACTGTTAAGTATTTTGGCTCTTTATTTTATTCAAAGTATGTAAGACATTACAGATGCCTTGAAATATTTCTATTTCCCCTGTATGCTTATGGGACAATAGAAGGGAACCCCTTATGGTCAACTAGTGTTTCTATTTTTATATATACATGTACCAGTAACATTTGATTAATTTGGGGAAGCATGTTAGTTATTTAATGTTTTCAGTGGGAATGTGATCTTTACAATGTAATTTCCCATGTTTTAATTCCTACTGGTCAATAGCTTCTCCTATTGTGTAGCAATTATTTGCTAAGTTTGCCATATGTACAATTACAGCAGCAGTGTATTTCCCCCTTTCTCTAGTGCAGTTTGCGTGAAAAAGATGTGGTTTATGTTTCTATTCCCTGTATTTTGTGAGATGCTCTTTAATTGATGATGTTCCATATGAAAGAACTGTAAGGGAAGCCCAGGTGTCTGTGCATGTAAGAGGCTGGAATTAAACAGAGAGGAGGCATTTTCTGTGCATGCTGTCACTGCAGAGGACACCTGTATGCCACTGAAATGTGCAAGTATGCTTGTAGAGGTGTTTTTTCTGCACTTGTTAGCTGTCTTGGGACAGAGGGGTAAATGTGTGTTTTTTTTTCAAATTGTAAACAGCTTACATATTGGTAGTAAATTACCAATAACTGTCATCTTTAAGCAGTAAAATATTTTACAAGTCTGACCAATTATTTTTCATTAATTTATCAAGCCAACATAGAATTAACTTAATCCTTGCTGATCCACCTGAAAAATAATTCCTTTATATGTAGATCTTTCCAAGAACTTAATTTTATGATATGAAATGATACAATATTTTCGGTATGTTGCTCATGAATTTTGCTTTCTTTTTTAGACATGTCAATTTAAAAAAAAGCCCTTGTTTTTATCCTCTTACTGGCTTCACAAAGAAAACTGTATGTAATCGATCTGTTTATTTAGTCTGGCTAGAGTTTGTTAGCAACACTGATCTGTGATAAAAGTGCCTAGCAATTCTAATAACACTAACTAGTTTCAGAGCTAGCTTCAGTTCTGTCCAAACTGATAGTATTCCTGAGATTAAGATGAGACCAGAGCATCCCCTGAGTTTAAGAGAATTGATTGCACTGATGATACTAACATGCTATATGTTATAAATGGGAAACAAACAAGCAAAAGTAATCCCTGAATCCCTCTCAGCTTGATTTGGTAGAAAATTCCATCTCAGCCATGGTTTGGCATGCAACATGTAGTCATGTAAGCAAGACAGGCTAGCCAGACTTCTCTGCAGTATCTGCCAACCCCGTGAAGTGCTGGATTACTGCCACTGGCTCTCTTGCAAAAATTGAGATGTCCAATTAGGTATTCAGGTAGAAATTCTGTCTAAATCTCTATGCTTGAATGGTTGAAGTTCTGAAGTATGTGATCTAATTATGATCGTATCATAATGTAGAGCTTCAAGTGTAATGAACATGTTCAAGGCCCTGAAAAGGAAAGAACAAGAAGTTTCATGTAGAGGTTCCAGGTCTCACAGTGCTCTGGGCTGACTTGTACTGACACACATGGACTGAATAATTTCTTCCAAAAGCTGACAAATTTTACTTGAAGAACTCCAACTGAAGGCAACTTAATTTTTACCCTGATAACCTACTCCAGTTTTCTGTTCCTTTCACTGATTAGAGGGTGACATCCTATTTTGAGGTTTGATTTTTTTATTATGATGACTTCTGCATATTGTACTACACTGGACCTGGAACACTTACGTGAAATTTGCTTATAGCAAACACTTTATCTGCATATAACTACTCCATAAAGTGCTTATCAATAATAAACTAAAACAGATGAGCTCTTTTAAACCCATTACACGACACTTGTTTTTCAGCCCCAGGGTGTTGATGCTTTTGTTTTTTTGTTTTGTTTGATTGCATCATTAGCTGCACTGTATTTCTAATACACCATTCCTCAAATATTGTTTTAATGGCCTGTTTTCTACAGAAACATACCAGTCATTATTCTATTTGTATCTTTGACTTTTGTATCTGGTACAGCTTCAAATTACCTTCTGTTAATCTACCTGAGTTGACTGTTGTGCTGAATCTGATGTCTAGAGTTTCCCATTGATGTTCATTTACTCATTTGAAGCATATGAATAATGTCTGCAGTCTCAAGACCCCTGTAATTTCCCATTTTTGGAAAAAGTGGTGGAATATTAACTTCAGTGGTCAAGAACTCCTTACTTCTTTCCTCTTGGATGCAAGTTACTTATTATAGAATCATGTAATCAAATCAATTGGAAAAGACCTTTAAGATGATCAACTCCAACCTCTACCTCAGTGTTGTCAAGTCTGCACGAAACTGTGTCACTGAGGGCCTCATCTACATGTTTTTTGAACACTTTGGACTATCACTCCACCACTTCCCTGGACAGCCTGTTCCAGTGCATGATCACCCTCTCTGTGAGGAAATTTTTCCTAATACCCAATCTAAGCCTCCCCTGGCACAGCTTGAGGCTTTTATTTCTTGTCCTGTCACTTGTTACGTGGGAAAAGAGACCAGCTACCTCCTCACTCTACTCCTTTCAGGTAGTTGTAGAGAGCAATAAGGTCCTCCTTGAGCCTTTTCTTCCCCAATTCCCTCAGCATTTCCTCATCAGACTTGTGCTCCGGGCCCTTTACCAGCTTTGTTGCTGTTCTCTGGACCCACTCCAGCAACTCAGTATCTCTCTTGTACTGAGGGACCCAGTCTGTTTAAAAATGTTGATTTTTTTTCCCTTGTAAATTCCTTGGTTTTAATACCAGTAACATCTTTTGACTAAAGTATGTTTCTCATAAGAACTTCTAATGCTGTGTTTTGTTCTATCATGTGGTTGAGAACCAAGAGCATTCAAGTTGCAGTCTTCTCATGATTATGCAAAATTCAAATCTAAGATGTCTTCCAAACATGGAGTACACTGAAAATGTGCCAGAAGAGAGGAAAACCATTTCTCGTGATTAAAAGTACAAACTTTCTCAGTGCCAACTGTGAGTTTCATTTTGACGAGCTTTGGAATCTCTTGGTATCTGCTTAATTCAGACACTGCTAAATTCTGAAAACCTATCTGGAGGAAATAAAGTCTTTTCATGAAAATAGCCACTTACTGGCATGCCAACAGTGCATATGTAAGCAGCTGCAGTGGCACAAAGCCTTTTTGTTTAGACTGGAGTTTATGCCAGACAAATCCTCTTACCACACCCATTGAAGACATCCTGTAATGCAGTCCAGTAGTAAGGCCCACTGGTATAATACATGCCTCAGCAGAGGACAAGTGTATCTCATGCTGTTGGTCCCATTTTTCTGCACAGGAAACTGAATACTCAGTGGAAAGCACCAAACTTTTCAGCTTTCTTTTCATGGTACTTATTTCAGTGTGCTCTTTGTGAGAGTGCTGACAGGAAATGCATTTCATGTTTTTCTTAATTAATTCTATGGAACTGTAAAATTCAGTAGTAGCAGCCGAAGAACAGAACTTCATTAATGGGAGACATTCGTATTGAAATCTAGTTTTTGATTGTTTGGGTTTTTTTTGTTTGTTTGTTTTTAATTTCAGATCATTTGGCTTTCATTGAATTGCTGATACTTTTTTGTGAGATATTTAGCTACGTTTCATTTTCCTATTCTTATGTACTTTCTTTTCTGTACACACTTGCAAACGGGGAAATCAGTTGTGACTGTAAGTGGGAAATAGTGACAAGAAGTACATAAGAAATATTGTAAAATTCTCAAAATGAACAGACCAGCTATATATTGCCCTTTCTGTAATTTCCTTTTCTTGTCTTTAATTTAAGTCCTTTTAGATGAATAAGGCTTTAAGTGTAGTGAACTGTTGCAGTTATCTCTGTGCCTTGCGTCTCCAGATGATGTGAGCGTGATGGTGAGCAGCAGCGTGAGATGTAGTGCAGTGGCTGGTGGGAGTGGTTTCTGTAACAGTGCATTTGGGAAGGTGGCAGTTGTTGGATGTGGTCCTGGACAAACACTCTTTTTCAGGCCTTGTACTACTCACACCGTTAGGGGGCATTGTGCTGGTCTTGGTGACTGCTAATCCATTTAAACTTCCCCAGGCGTTCCAAAAGCCTCTTCCACATGCCAGCCATTCCCTCCTCCTTTCCCTTGATTTCACCTTACTAGACAGAAACGTTGATGTTGAGACAGATGCCCTGTCTCTGGGTTGAGCTGGCCGAAAAGTGCTTGGGGTGTGTTGTCCGTGTTCCAGGTCTTGGAGGCACTGGGATAGATAGCAGTACCATTTTGCTGGCAGTGGTTATCTACTCCCAGGAAACCTGTTTATTTCAGTCCACGGAGAGAAGCTGTCAGGCAAGGCAAGATGCAGAACTTAGCTGAATCCTATGCATGTTGTCTGTCATGAAGCCCAAAACATGGAAATCTCATACAAAATGTGAGAGCTTCAGAAAGACCGCGTGACAGCACGGTCTAGGAGCATGCATCCCTTCTTGGAATTACATTTACAAAATTACAGCCTTCTGCTTCCGTTGATCTGTTTTGCCGTCATTCACTTTGCTGCTTTTTTTGGAACTCAAGGTGAGTTTAAAAGTGAGTTCAAAAGTCAGTTGCCGCATGATAGGTTATATTTGAAAAACAAATTGGTTATAGTTTTGTTTGGACTGAGTGCATTTTATTCAAGGGTTTTAAGGTGTATATACTAACCTTTTTGTGTGTGTTTAGGTTTTTTCTTTCTTGTAAGCATACTTTCTTAGGTTAATTTCTGTTCTCTATGTTAAGAGTAAATTCTGATTTTTTTTTTTTTTTTAATTCATTGCAATGTTCTTTATAGTATATACTTCATTACCATATACTTGCACTTGTATTACCATTTGCACCTTTTTTTACAATTGCTAGACAGGAATGGAATGTATTTTCAAACTTGGTAACAAGGCTGTATGCAGGATTAACAATGTGGTTTAATATCTGATTGTGCAAGTGTAAGCTATAAAAATAAGGTAATGTGGATGTTGTGTACTGAAGTAATGTTCTATATAAAATCACAGAATAGTTAGGGCTGGAAAGGACTTTAAGATCATCTAGTTCTAACCCCCCTGACATGGGCAGGGACACCTCCCACTAAACCTTGTCACCCAAGGCTATGTCCAACCCGGCCTTGAACACTGCCAGTGATGGAGCATTCACAGCTTCCCTGGGCAACCCA
>JASSUY010036096.1:40220-51103 GCA_032466535.1 Forpus xanthops
ATCTAAATACTTGAAATGTAAAACCTTAGAAGTCTTGACAGGGCTGTTCATAAAATGTAGATTAAAAAGTGATCTGGGAATTTGAAATACCATATGGAAGATTTGGTTCTGTTAGAGACAACTTTATTAGTATTGCAGCCATTAAAGCATAGATGCTCTGAAAATTCTTTGTGCATCTGAAAAAAACAAAAAACCACATTGAAATGAAAGCAGTATTAAACTATTTACATAAATCTGAGTAAGTCTAATGATTGTTTCTTATTTCATACAGCTGAGAAACTTGGTGCTGGGTAAAATCATAGCAAGTTTTACAACTCTGGGTGGGTTTTTTTTTGTATGTTTTTGGTTTGATTTTAGTTTTTATTTGAGGGGTCTGGTGTTTGGGGTTTTTTAATTCCAGTATCCTGCATTGCAACTGTGTACCTTCAGATAACCACATCTTTGATTTTATCTTTATCTAATATTAGATGGTGTTCCCGAAGTAGCATATATTCATTCAAATCAGAATGTAGTTGGATCCAGCAAGGCTGAGAATCACTTGAGTCGGTGGGCAGTGCGAGACGTATTTGAGTTGAAGCAGTTTTCCCAGCTTCCTGCTAATGTAGCAGTCTGTAGTGCCAAGGTAAAGAGAAATGTTTTGGAAATATTTTTACCCCCTTTTTTTTTTAATCCTCATTTTTCATTTTAAGAAGCTCTAACAAACTTGTTATTCTTTTAATGGCCACCATCAATGATCAAAACCACAGAGGATGGGTGTAGGAGAAGGCTCAAATGGAGGTCTAATAAATTACTTCTGTGATTTGGTTTTTGCGGTGTTTTTTACATTGGCCAGCTCCAAAAGAGTTGGGAATTAAGCAGCACAGCACCCTCTGTGGGATTTTTCTGTGAGAAAAATGGTTGGATTAGAGATTATGTGTTTGAAATCAAATTCTATGCCATGTTTTTCTGATTTGAAACTTGAAAAAACAAGTTTTCTCAACTTGGATCCAGTTAACAAAAAATCCAGTTGTCACAGAACATACAGGAATCTCTGTAGCATAGAAAGTCAAACATGAATCTGCTGGGTTTTTTTGGGGGTTTGTGGATAAGGGGAACAGAGGGGAAAGATGAAGTTGCTAGAAGTTAAATTGCCTATGCTTAATGTCTGAAATGTAAAACTGGAGCTTACTGGGAGTGCTCATTTTCAGCAGCAGATACGTTTTATGCTTTTGTTGGTCATGCATCTTGTTTAATTACATTTAGACAGCATACAAATCTAGAATAAATTAAGGTACAGTTTCAGATTTTCATTCTCAGTACACAGTGGTTTTAATCTACTCTGATTATCTGAACACTTTGTTGTTTGCCTTGTAATAAACATTTGCAGTTTCCTACACTGATTCTTAAGATAAACCACAAGTGTAGAGTAAGTAATTGGTGAATGTGCGGTTTGGTCTTTACAAACATGTTAGCAATCATTATAGAAATTGTAGACATAGGACTGTGTAGTTCTGGGGTGCTGGGCATCTGCCAGGGGTAGAAGTTTCTTCCAGTGTTGTTGATGTACTGTATTTGATTAAGCCATTAGCAGGGATGCCAAAGAATTTTTACACTGGGAAGAGCAAGCCACGCGAACTAGTAAAAGTGAGGTCTTCTCAATTCTAACACGTTTGCATTAGAATGTCCCTTATTAACAGAAAAATTGGTCAAAAATACTCAGGAATGTTGTAGAAAAGTACTTAATGGCAGTGGCTCACAATGTTATTAAATCTGTAGCTAGAAGGAAACTTTGAAGAGAATACTTTGAGTAAATGTTTGTTGATCCACCTGTGTTCAAAACTAGTGGGACAGTTCAGCTGTATTGTTCATGTAACTTATATCTCATTATTTTAGAGTTTGTGACTGCAAGTATAACAAATTAACTACTCAACTAACTTCTCAGTGATTTTTTGAAGCTACATACTTTTCACTCGGAAGCAATATTATCAATTCTCTTGGAGATCTTAATAGAAAGAAAAACTTCACTAATTATTGGGAAGGCTGCCTCTTCCTTCACTGACTGTTCTTTCTTTTATGCAGAGGCACTATATAGAAATAATCCTTAGATGTCTGCCTATTCTCAAATGCAGACCTTTGAATTTCTAGTGTTCTGCTTAAAAGAAGAGCAGCTAGGGTATCATAGACAAATTTGAAATATGATCATCTTAGAATATTATTGCTACTATTTTCATTTCTTCATTACTTTATTTTAGAGGGTGTTCTGTGAAAAACTCTTTGCACAAGTCCAGGTAGATGACATCAACTGCTCTACCCCTGTCCATCAGTTCTGTGGCCCCATCATAGAAGGCCACCAGATTGGTCAGGCAGAATTTCCCCTTAGAGAAGCCATGCTGGCTGTCACCAAGCACCTTGTTGTTTTTCATTGCCATAGCGTGCCTTCCAGGGCAATCCGCTCCAAGATTTTGCCAGGCACAGAGGTGAGGCTGTCTGGTCTGTAGTTCCCTGGCTCATCCATTTTCCCCTTCTTGAAAATGGGGGTTATAATATTTCCCTTGTTCCAGTCATCTGGAACTTCACCTGACTGCCATGATTTTTCAAATGTGGTGGACAGTGGCTTAGCAACTTCATCTGCCAGCTCCTTCAGGACCCACGGATGGATTTTATCAGGTCCCATGGACTTGTATACGTTCAGGTTCCTAAGATGGTCTTGAACCGGATCCTCTCCTACAGTGGGCCCAAGGTCTTCATTCTCACAGTCCCTGCATCTGCCTTCCAAGACTCGGGTGGTATGGTCAGAGAATTTTCCAGTGAAGACTGAGGCAAAGAAATCATTAAGAACCTCAGCCTTCTCCATATCCATGGTAGCCAGTTCTCCCAATGGTTTCTGAAGAGGGCTCACATTGTCCCTAGCCTGTCTTTTATTTGCAGTAACTTTGACCAGTTCCTTTGGAGGAATGCTTAAGCATTAAAATGTCAAATCAGAATTTATGCTTGTGTAAAGCCAATTGTATTTATTGAGTGATGTATATTAAGTACTCTGTTGTCGAGTCTGTTTTGTTGTGTTTTTTTTTGCCATTTAACCAATGTAATAATATGTATATTTTGAAAAATAGTTTATAGTCTTAGCTAGAAAATGAATTGGGAAATAATTAAAGACAAGAAAAGGTTTGTAATTTGTTTCACTATAACAGATCATTTTAACACAACTGTCAAAAGAGAAAGAAAGAAGGCAGGGAAGAGAGGAGGAGGAGAAAATGGTGCGTTAGGCAAGGTTAATATTTAATGCTTGAACTGACTAATATGTATATAATGCTCATTTATAAATGTTTCAAAACGGAAACTGTTTATATAGGCTTGTGACCTGAGATGACTACCAGTGCCCGCAAGTGTATAGACAGTGGTCATTAAAAGTAAGAAAAAACAGACCAAAGCAAATTAGCCATTTTCTTAGGGTCACTGTGCATTTTGGAAACAACTTCTGAGTGCTGGTTGAATGTTAAGAGACACAAAACTTCTTTATCCATTTTGTGCTGAGAATTAAATTGCAAGTACTTAATACAAAGAACGAATTTCTTTGATAATGATGATCCTAATTTTTTAGTGTCCTTCTTTCAGTATTACTTCAGGAATATTCTGTCAGATATTTTCCATCCATGCTGTCATTTTTGTCTCATAACCCTAATGCTATAGACCTGTATTTTTCACATTGAAGTATAAGTTACTGAAGTCATGTCTCACTTGAATTTATTGCTACATTGAGATTGTCTTTTCTGCTTTAATGTTGAATATTTAGTATTGAAACGTAACATATTTCTTTTCACCAACAGTGTCATTGGCAGCAATTATTGATGACTAGAGAGCATTGCTTGGACAGAAAAATTTTGGAGGCAGGCTGTGTGGTCCTGAATTTCAATTGAAAGTCCTCAGTTGAAATTTATGACTTTTTACCTTCTTGATGAAGATTAAAATCCATGTTTAAAAAAATAAAAATTCCCTATCATGAAATACCTGCTTCAGATACCTAACCCATTTGTATTTGGTTTGACATATTGATGTGTGTGTGAGAATTTCTGGTTACTGTCCACAGCTGTTTCACTGTCTTTGCCTGAGGTAGCTCAGAACATGGTGGATATGTTGGGTTTTATTGGGGTGGTGGTAAAATAAGATTCTGGGTCCAAGGGTCCCAGAATTTTTAAACTGCCATAACATTATCTTGATGAGCACTTAGCTGAAAACAAGAGGAGGTAGCTTAGTTTAAGTAAATGAATAGAAGTCCATGCAATTAATTATCTGCACAAGTGCACTGGTGCCAGTTTCTTACTAAACATGATTAGAACAGAGATTTTGGAAGTTCATTTTGAGCAGAAAACCTCACTCGGAATGTCATTAATCCTGTCCTATTTCTGAAATAAACGAATTAGTGTGCACTAGTTAGTTGTGAATCACCACATCTGTAGTCTAGGGTGGCTTTGTTCAGAAGTAGTCAGAAGGTTGACAGATTGTATTTTATTTTTAATAAGCCATTGGACTGGAGTTATTAAGTGTTCTGAAAGCAGAAAAAGAAACTGGTTTCCTGGGGGGTGTGTGTGTGTGTGTGTGTGTAGTTTTCTTTCTGAAAGCCAGTCCAAAAATTGTTTTCACCAGACAAACTAGGTATACAGTCTCTGTAAACATGTTTGTTCCAAGTTTAAGGTTTTCAGCATACCATTCATTGTGGAAAGGTGTTTTAAGTTGCACAATGTTATGAGGCTTTCAAAACAAAGCAATGAACTTGAAACTTTGTGTGTGTGTGTGAAGATGTATGCCAAAGTGTATATATTTACTGCTGTGCCTGCAATTTCAGAAAAAGATTTCTCTGCCTGCATGACTTAGGAGAATGAATTAGCTGATTTTAGTTGAGCTGTTCTCAAATATTTTCACTTTTCTTCTTTTTATGAACTTCTGCTGCCCGGTCTCTGTGGCAAGCTTGAGTATCTGATTATTGAAGATTATTTTAATCTATAGTTCAAATTAGAGAATACTTTGTCTGTCACTTGTGTAGGAATTTGTGCATTGAGAGATATTTCATCAACTTTCAGACTTTAGAACCCCAAGAATGCAGTTAAGGATCTTTTTTTTGAGGGGAAGTGTTCTTTAGTGTCTTTTTTGACATAATCTTCATGTTTGAAGAGCTGATTACTGAAGTGGAAATGTCCACAGTACGTGGGGGAGAGTCTGTCCCAGGCAGGGAGGGGATTGATTATATTCCCCTGTAACCATTCTTGGACAGTAATGTCACCTGTATTCACAACCTTCCTGCCGCTTCTAATGTAATTCCCCAAAGTATTTCACCGAATTTCAGCCATGAGAGGCTGAGGGGCAGGTACTGTCCACTAACAGCAACATGTGCAGGCACCTGAGTGTGTTTTTTTTCAGTTGCTAAGAGGAGAAAGCATTTTAATTTCAGATGAGCAGTGTGTATTCACGTCCTTTTGCCTTTCATCTGACCCTGGTGTCACAGGTTAGAAAGTCTGAAATCAATGAAATATATTAACATTGGCTTCTTAACCTCTTTTCTGATTTCAGCACCCCACCAGCCTCTGGGCTGGTTGGAGAAGCAGGCAGCTGGTTTGTGCACATCTTTGAGGAGGGTGCTCCTTGGCATCAGGTCCCAGTAGTTCACTGGTGCCACAAGGTGATTGTGTAAAAGTTCATCTTGGAGAACTCTGGATTTCAGTACATTTCAGTGTAGAAAAGACCTTCATAATTCTTTTAGGCTTAAGAGCTATTTTTATTCTTTCTTTATAAGGGAGTTGAATTGTTTACAGTTGATCATCAGAACATTTTATAACCCTTAAAATGGGCTTGTTACCTGGAAATAATTTGGAGTACACTGTAAGTGCACTAGTTTTATTTTAGACTAGGCTAAGAATAAGTATGCAGTTTCTTAGATATGTGATCTTGAAAGGCAGGAAGATGTTATAAAATTCAGTGTGTATTTTGTATTCTGTTTATATTCAGAGATATCCCCAAAGCTCCAAGCATTTCCTCAGATTTACAGCTTCATAACATTGCTTTTTTATTATGCCAGTGAGCACTGTAATTGTTTTGTTTTATGTAGAGGTATGCATCTGAAAATTGCCAAAATTCCACACATAAGTGAATGGTGAAATGGTGAAACACTCAGCAGCTGGTGCTAGGTCATGCAAGTCCAGATGGAACAAACTTCCTTCAGATAATGTCCAGAACATGGTCCTTTATTTTCAGGGAGGTCTGTAGAAAAGATGATGATCTTGATACATGTTAAAAACAGAGCAGAGTTATTTGAAAAGTCAAAGCCCACAGAAGCAGATATAAAAATGAAACCAAAAGTGATCCAATGGAGAATCAAATGTGTGGTAAAAGAGTTAAATTAGAGAGGAAGGTGAATATCTATGTCAGATGTGTTTAACTGTAGAATCATTTTGGGATCTTTTAATTCAAGTATTGTCAATAGAGTTCAAATGTTTTCTGTTTTATGTGCATCCCAAATAGTTTTGGATTTTATTTAACAAGAAACAAGTGTAGAAATGTATTTTGAAGAAAATATATAGTGTGAGAATGTATTTTAAATGTCATTATTTAATTAAGCACAGGATTCTGTGGTGGTATATCACATACCTTGTCTTCTGTTCCATATAAACACTCCAAAATACGCTTTCAAGAGATGGCTTGCAAAAATATGTCACACAGACTTTATGAACAAGCTCCCCCCTGCCTCTTTCTGCTTTGGTAGTGCCATCAGAGGTAGTGGATTTCTGACAGAAAGCTGACCAGATCGTTGATACAGAAAACAATGTAAAGTGCAAAGAGAGCAATCTTCTTGTCTGTAGCTACACAGACCCAGCTAGAATACTATTATGGACTTGGCTGTGCTTGGGGTGCAACCCCAGCCGTAAATGACAAAGTTCTAGTATGCAGTTCAGCAAATTAATAATTTCTCGTCAGTAGAAATGGAGGGCAGATACTATAGTTCTGCCATGGTAAGGAGATAAATGACTAAAATTTTTCTCTAATGCAACTTGAACACCACATAATTACTGTTCAGTATGGTAACAGTATTTGGTCTTCATTTCCACAGTATGCAATAAAACTTCTTCCTACGTAGTAATTCCTCCAGTACTTTAATAGAAATTGTGACTTCAATTTTCTTCAGTTTTTCAACATCTTTAGTGTGTTTCCCAGGGTAGAGTCATGGTGTCAAGCCTGTCAGTGTTCAAGAAGCATTTGGACAATGCTCTTAGATGCATGGTTTAACTTTGAAGTTGCCTGGTGTGGAGTTCGGAATTTGACTTGATCCTCATCGGTCCCTTCCCCTTCAGGATACTCTGTGATTCCATGATTCTAGACAACATAGCTGTATACAGTATATTTAAGGTATATGCTGATTTATGCAAATGATTTATTTTAGAAGAGAAGGACAGGGCAAGGAGTAGGAGTACGTACGGCTCTAGGTCAGAAAGAAGGAACAAATTTCTAAATCAAGCAATGATGACATGTTTGGCTTACAAAAATTAAAAGAAACAAATGTCACTTCTAAACATTCATTAATCATGTCTACACTTTAGAGAGAAGGCTTGTGGTGATGACATGACATAAAATTTTTAAAGGTAACAAACCCACTTACACTGTTTTAAAATACTGTGCGTCATTTAAAAATCTGTCTGGTTTCTTGTTTAGTCTGAAAACATTTGTGGGAATAATCAAGAGAAAATTCTTTGCTTCATTGAGAACCTGCAGTTCCAAACAGTGCTTGAAATGTAATTCCAGCACCTTGAATATAAGATCTCTTACATATTCTTCAGTGCAACTTCTGGATATTTGCTCCAGGTTTTAGAATGGAATCAGTTGTAATCTGGAGTTGATTTTAAGCACTCGGCACCATTAGAGGCTTATTTCTATAAATAATGAGTTGGACAATCTGATTATTTCCAATTTTCAGTGTCTTTAGTAGAAGTTATGTTCTGGTTCCAGGACTTCTGGCAAATAAATGAAACAATATGGGAGCGTGTTCATTTTTAAACTCCTGGGTTTTTTTCTTGTTTACTGAAGAAGCACATGACCTTTGAATTATATTCACAGTGGTGCTTTTGTCTGTTTTGGTATAGCATCTGGTTTGGTAAGGAAACATTTTCTTGTTCTTAGTGGCCAGACTGTGCTGGTAGTCATTCTGGATAGTAGCTTGTATTTATACTAGTTTGGGCGTTCTTCTCAATGTTGTTTGCATGTCAAAAATTACACTAATATTTATCACCTTATTTTAAGGAAACTGAGAATTATTCATTGTTTAATTTCTTGGGGGAGCATGTTGACTTTATCATCAATCTCGATATTTATAAATTCCTTCCAGTTTATTTGAAAACACAGATTCTCTGTGTAGCCAGTGAGTGTACTCCACTTCAGCTGTTTTCCTTAAAAATCACTAATTGTCTAGTAAAACAGTTACATCTAGAAAGCATACCTTACACACAAGATCATTTTGAAATAGGGAAGAATTCTTACTGACATGAGTGGGGTTTAGACATGCGTAAAGATCGAGAGATTGCTATTGAGAGCAGCCTGCCCGCATCAACTATCGCTTTTGATAGTAAAAAATTTAGCTGTTGGTTTTCCCTTTGCATTTCCCAGTTTACAGGGCAGATGTTGGGATAAATTTTATGCAGTATTCCTGCTAATAAAGGCTTATTACGATGCATTTTATTTTAAAATAAACACAAAAAGTGTATTCAAAGTTAACTTAGCAATAGCTCAGAGTTGAAAATTGATAGACTTGTGTATGATGTGAAAACCAGCAATGCATGAGCCACACATCCCAAGCTCACGTATCTGTCATTTGGGTGCAGAATGCATTGTTTGTGGATTATCTGGATATACTGGCTCTTCTGTGCCTTTAGTAGGTGGTGTTTGGTGTATGAAGAACAGTCCTTTGTCCAGGAATTCCAGACAGCTAAAACTCTAATAGATTTCTGCTTGCATGTATGATGGGAAATTACTCATAAAGCTGAAGGGCAGTGGCACCAGCAAGGAACTCCTGTCAGAATTTGTAGACTTGGCAGGTCTGAAAGAGTGTTGATTATAAATTCAAGTGTTCAGAGCTTAAGTGCCAGAGCTAGGACTGCATGAGCAACCTTAATTTGTATGGATGATTCTGCACTAATGGCATACCGTGGAAATGTTTCCGTTATTAACAGAATCTTGCTCTGCATTCTTTGCATTTTGTCTCATACTTGTTGAACAAATAGTTATTCAGAGTTTGGGGTTTTTTATCTTATTTGAGCTATAGATTCCAAGCTTCATTTACCACACGCTGCCTAAATTCTGCAATACGTACAAAACTCTAGTGATTTTATTGTCAAACTTTTTTAAGTGGTGCTTTTGTTATGATGTTATATATATTGACCATATTACATTATCTTTATAGCAGCCCTGCAGGACTAATAGTGGTATCTTCTTATTTTAACTGACATGGGATGAAAAACAAGGGGAGATTAGGCTTGTATTATCATGGACTAATACTGGATGCTTTGGTTGGGGTGACTAGAATGTCTTTTCTCAGAGTACTTTTTGATGTTCAGAACAGTTATTCTTAGATGCAGGAGGGGGTGCTTAGCACTTCTAAGGATGCAAACTCAGAAGTGTTAAGCTGACTATCTAGAATTTGAAGAATGTAACATGAGAGAGCTTGTGTTTTGAAGATTTTCCCAGGATTGTAAAATGAATTTTATCTCAGAGGCAGAGTTTTATCTGCTAGTCACCTAAGACTACCCAGGTTTTATTGTAGCGGTTCTAAAGATGAATCTGTAGTAAATGTTTGTTTACAGCTTACTCTGCATGCTCTTGCAGTTTTTAACAGCTGTACAGCAGAAAGAAGCAGATGCTGGATACAGGAGATTTTGACCTATCTCTCAGGTTCCTTTGGTATCCACATTGTTTAACAATTCTAGAAATGCTTGGTGTGTGGGTGGTTTGAGTTTTTAAATTTTTTTTTTAATTATTCCTAATACCTACAGGGGTTATTGCCTTCACCACATGTAAATTCTAAGTTTATAATTTTGCTAATGATAATGTACTTGTGAATTTTTCATGTATGTGACTTCATCCTTTAGTAAAAGAAACAGTGAATACAAAATTCCATACAGGCCATCTCACAAATCTTCAGCAAACTGATTTGTGAATTTCAGCATGTTTTTCTATTACAACTTATTAACCAGTGATGTACACTAGTCATTTAAAAAAAAAAAAAAAAAACAAACAAAAAAACCCCACAACTAAAACCATACACTTTTCACTTGATTTTGAGCTATAGTTCTCTTTTTCTTCATGCTGTCTATGGATCTCCCTTCTCAGGTCAGAACTGCTGTCTTTGGTTCTGATGACTTGCACTGCCGCAGCCCTGGTCAGCTTGAAGGAACAAATGATGTGTGTTTTAAATATTGCACGTTTAGTGTGCCCATTGTTACAAAAGCTTGGAAACATGTAGTATTTGAAGTACATACAGATTATTTGGAGAACTGCAGCCTATTTGAATCCAAAAAGCAAGTGATTTTCTTTTTCCTGAGAAGTCACTAAAGTCGCTAAGAAGTCACTAAACTTGAACATATTTTTCACAGGGGTGGCAAAACTTATATCCCTGCTATGACATAGAATCATAGAATCATGGAATAGTTAGGGTTGGAAAAGACCTGAAGATCATCTAGTTCTAACCCCCCTGCTCTGGGCAGGGACACCTCCCGTTAAACCTTGTCACCCAAGGCTATGTCCAACTAGGCCTTGAACACTGCCAGCGATGGAGCGTTCACAACTTCCTTCGGCAACCCATTCCAGTGCCTCACCAACCTTACAGTAAAGAATTTCTTCCTCAGATCCAATCTAAACTTCCCCTGTTT
>JASSUY010036099.1:0-24566 GCA_032466535.1 Forpus xanthops
GCACAGCTCGCCGAGCCCTGGCCCGACATGGAGGTGGTGCATCTGGATACGGAGGTGAGCGGGCAGCGGCGCTGCCCGACCGCGGGGGCTCCGCCGAACAAAGGAGCGCCCGCTCCGCTCCCTCCGTTCCCTTTTCCCGGCGCGGTCCCTGCGGGCGGGAGGGGATGGGAGGACCGCGGGGGGGGTGCAGTCGGTCGGGGCAGTGCAGGGCCGGGGCTGCTCCCCCCGGTGTGGGGCTGGGGCGGGCGCGCTTCCCGGCCCCGCTGCTGCCATAGCTCGGGGCGCGCGAGCAGCGTGCTCCTGCATCTGCAGCCAGAGACGGGGAAGCGCTCCCCGCTGAAGGCCCCGGGAACGAATGTCTCCGGTTTGGGGTCGTTCTCCCCCTGCGGGTTTCCTCGGTGTCCGCCTTCCCGGCCCCAGCCGCTCCCTCAGGCCTGCGTTTCAAACTCCGGTCACGGTCCTGGGTCACTTTGCTGGATGTGCGTTCTTCCTTCTTGCTTTGCTCTTTTCCTTCTGATGGAGACCCCCCCGGCAGATGTGCAGGACAGCGCACTGCATCTGTCCACATCTGCAGGCATGCATCACAGCCATTTCAGCATAAAGGGACAGCTCGTAGCAGTTTCCAGCCGTCGCAGAGCCGCCGAGGCACTGTGCTCTGGCACTCTGTACTTCAACACCTCCTCATCCAGCCGGGAACGAGCAGCTCTCCTGGAGAAACCGGAGCGGGGGGGACACATCTTGGTGCTTTCCCATCGTTTTGTCTGGATTCGATGCTGTCACGCTCCTTTATCTCGCCTGGGGATGTCTCGATCACTCAGATTTGCTCGTTCCCATTTAAATTTGCCTCTTGAGAGATCTGTGCTTTGACTGGAAGCAGCATTTCACTGCTGCTGTGACAGCGGGGGGGGGGGTCTGCTGGCGATCGAGGGGGAACATTGCCTAATGATGTGTGACAGCTTCTCCTTCTACCCCCCATGTGTGGGGCGCTATGGGCTCAGAGCATCTGCTCTGAAGCACTGCTCGAGTGGGGAGGGTGGGTTCGTGCTGGAAGGTGGGAGAGCAGCGAGGTCCTGCGGTGATAATTGCGTTGCCTGAGAGCACATGGAGCGCCTGGAGCCGGGGTTGGTGCTGGGGGAAAGGGCTTTTCTTTGGGGTTTCGAAGTGGGAGGATAGCCCGAAAAGCCAAAAACTGCAACCGGAGTCATAATGGGAGGGAACTGCTGCCAATGCCCAGGGCGGTGAATGCCGCGGGTGAGATTTCAGTTACTCCTTAATCCCAGGTCTCCCAGGTGCCAGGCAGGCGCTGTGTCAGCATCACGGGATCCCTCCCAAGAGGAAGAGGCCTGGGGGGGTCTGGTGCGTTCACAGCTCAAGTCATCTGCAAACATCATGGCTGGCTTCCCCATTGCAGTAGTAACTGGTGTGCTGGCGGAGGGCCTGGCTCTGGCTTCTGAGCTGCCTCCGTCTCACGTTGGCCATGGCGCGAGGGCAGGGTCAGGAGCTGCTCATAGGTGGTATTTCTGCACATGGGTGTTCCCATCTCGGGACCATGAGCAGGACACTGGCAGTTTACCACTGGTAAAGTGTGGAAGCGCATGTGCTTGATTCCAGGGAGCAAAACTAACGCTGATCTTCACCTCCAACCCTGACTGCCGTCGCCTGGGCCGGGACTTAGAGATCTGCCTGAGATCCAGCAGAATATCTGCAACAGCAGAGAGAGATTGAGGCCTGGGGGGAGTTTTGCACCTTGAGGCCCCAGGTAGGGGCCTAAGGATTGAGTTTTGCCCATCCTGGGCAAGGTGGCACCACTGAGGAGCAAGGGAGACGTTTCGGGAGCGTTGGTTACGTAAATTGCACTGGGATCACTGCCATGCAGGTTAGAAACTGGCTCCCTCCAACCTTTGCCTCCTGAGTCACGGAGCAGAGGTGCTGTCACCATGCTGGTGGATGGAGGCATCGGCCCTATTGTTCTGGGATTTGGTGGTTTTCACTGCATTCCAGCAGTGTGGGCTGTTTGCTGCTGGAGATGGGTCGTGACTGGTGCCCCTTGTCCCAGCCCACTGGAGCTCAGCCTGGGGAGGCAGATGGAGTGGGTGGCAATGGGAGCCTGAATGGATCCCTTGCAGGAGACAAGTCCCTCAGCTCTGGGGCCTGAGCTAACATCATGATACCCTTCCTTGTTCTTCTCCTCCTGTTCTCTCTGCTGCTCCTATTACTCAGAACATTGCTTATGCAGTAGAAAAACCTGGCTGGGGCAGAGTACAGGCGATGGAGGCCGGAGCTGAATGATGGCATCCCCGCAGCGATGGATGCTGTCATCGGGACTATGCTTTTCCTTGAAACTCTTATTACACAAACACCCAGCAACACAACTGACGTGGGATTACGCCAAACCCAACCACTTCAAGCTAATTATTTTTGCCAGTATAAGTGTCTCATCCTTCATTGAGCAGGAGCTCTTTGTGAATGACTATCTGTTTCAAGCATCTTAGCTGAACAATGCAGAAAACAATGATCAAAAGATAGGGCAGGAAGCTGAGGAACTGTTGTCTCTGATACGCCTCGTGCGTCGGCTCCTTGGTCTGTTTGGGCTATGTGAGTTCTTTTGAAGATCTCTATTCGTGCAGGATCTCTGATATGCAGCAAGATCCACAAATTCCACTTAATAATAATAATAATAAAATGCCTTGGTTTCGTGTCAAACCACCTTATCCTCTGGGGTGAAGGGTTTCTTTCCCATTCCTTCCTGCTTGAATGCTTCATGGCTCATCAGAGTTGGGTGCAAGAGCATCCCTGAGTACCTGGTACCCTTGTTGTGTTGTATACGGACATCTCAGAAGTGACTAGTCAAAACCCAGAGGTCTGGATATAGCAGCAGGCTGCTCTTCTAACCAGAGCTGTCAATAACCCAGGCTGACCTGCGCTGGGGATGCTAACTGTAGAGCACAGCCCTCCATGGCAGCAGGAGTGGCACAGTCTCACATGGTCCTGCCAGGGTGCCACTCGTCCCTGTTTCCATCGGAGCAGCGCTCGCCTCTCCTGTAAACTGTGCTGCAGATTGTATGGAATTAAAGGGATTTGAAATCAAGATGTCCTAAGATAGCTGTCTCCCCAGTTCAGCCACGCTGGCTGTTGTGTAACCAAGCACACTTGTTTTCCAGGATGCTTCTCTGCCTGCTAGTAAGAAAACATATTAGAGCAGCACGTGTGCAGGAGGGCTTCTGCGTTCCCTCTCGGGCAGTTCTCGCTGTCACTGGCCCAGAGGTGCCCTCGTTGCCAGGCTGCTGCTCCACGTGCCCATCAGATTAGCTCTCTAATCCCTGTCTCTGCTCGCCCCAGAGCAGGGCTGGCTGCAGGGACAGGCTGCTGGCCCTGGTAAGGCTTGTGTGGCTGCCTTCGTGCTAGCCCGAGCCCTGCTCTACCACCGTGTGCATCAGTTCCTTGCTGCCCCGGCCAGGAGGAAGGCACTGTGCCTCTCTCCTGCATCAGGCATTGCTTGGGTGCTGCCTATGGGAGCTCTCAGGGTTGCTCTGAGTTCAGGAGGCTCCTTTCCAACCCGAGAACAATGTGCTGTAAGAGGGCATCTGGCACAGAGACAAACACGCAGGCACTCACTGGCGTGCTGTGCGTGGTATGCAGGGGGAGTGCAGAAGGAGAGCGTTTTAGAGAGGCAAATGTCAACCCAAGAAACCCACGAACTCTTTCAGCTCTACTCACAACACGGTGAACGGCTGTAGTTTATCTCGGGAGGTGATGAGTCTGTAACTGTGTGTTTCCATCCTGGACACTTACAAATGGCTCTTGAATTCCATATGAGGGAATAAGGACTGGTTTTGTCCTGGGGTAGGAGGAAGCACTTGGCTCTGAATACTGTGATTCTCTCCTTATACACCTGCCTTACATCAGCTTGAGAAAGTTACTGCTTTATCCCTTTAAGCCCATGGACTTGGATTCCCAGGAAGCCTCCTTGGCATGGATGCTCTTCTCTTTCTTTCCACATCCCTTCCATCCCCAGGTAGGATGGATTTCTGTCAACACGTGGCACAAGTGTTCCTCAGGGTGGGGAGCTGCTGAAATGCAGCACTCAAAAGGTCTGGAGGAGGCACCCGATGTCTCCTTCCTGATCCTTGAAGCTGAAGGGTTGGACAGACCCTTGCTGGTCTTCCCAGGGGAATAAAAGCTCTGTCCCATGCATCAGCTCACCCCTGTCCCAACACATGCCTTGTAGATCCACTCTCCACACCACGAACCAGGCACTGCTTCTCTGTCCAACACTGACATTCTACTTCCTAAGCTGTTTTAGACATAAACAGCCCTCCCGGAGCTATGGTTTGGATTAGCAGCGAGTGATGGATTGTTGATCGGCAGCAGCTGAGCCAGTAACCAGGAGCGTGTTTCCAAGTCTGGTTAACTTGAGTGCAGCGTTTGCCCCCTCTTTGTGGAGGCTCTGCATAAACACAGAATCTTACTTCATTTCTTTGCTATTCTTTGTCCTAATGGCACCAAGAGCTTCGTGTAAACATCAGGGCAATGGGCTCTGGAAGAACTTGGCTTGTGCGGTGGTGCTGTTGCTTTCTTCATTCACTGGTTGAAAACACTTGGGAACCGATGCTGAGTTGAAGTTGGTACTAAGGTGAGTTATGGAGCTCAGGGTGGACCCATAGAGAGGTAAATATTGCAGGGCCAGAGTTAGAGGCTGTAGCATCAGAAGACAAGCAAGAGGCAGGTTGTCTTCTCCCCATCAGGTGTGGTGGTACTCTGCGTTGTGGTGGTCCTGTGATGTGGCTGAGGTGGGAGTGGAGAGACCTAAATATGATGGTACATGGAGGCTCTGGGCTATTGTCTGTGGATTTGAGGTAGCTGAGAACTCAACTTATGCTTCAATTTCGTTAGTGTTGCACCTTTTGTAGCTGTGAACCGGCAGCCAAGCAGGGATGGATTCCGATGGGAAGGAGGAGAGTGTGAACCTGGAAGCACCCAAGGAACACTGTAGAAAGCAAGTGCAGGGTCAGAGGGCCCCAGAGCTCTCTCTCGCTCAACAGTTGCAGGGTTTATTCTGCATTAGCAGTGGGAGGAAGGCAGTGTTAAGGCAGAGGTCGGCTTGGTGTCCCCTTGCTCCTCCAGGGAAGGAGCTGGCTTTGTTCCTGTTGCACTCCTGCCAGCTCTCAAACCCAGTCACTGAGAGAATCAGAGCCTGAAACACGATTGCATCGCAGCTTTCCTCCTGGACTGTAACATCTGAAGAGGAGTGAAGAAATCTGCTTTGTTCTTTCAAAGAAAGAGAGGAATTCCCCGAGTTTTGAAGCCTGAGACCATAGCACAAACAGATGGCAAAGCAAAACCTTCCTGCCCTTGTTCATCTCCAGAGTCTGCAGAAACCCTTTTGTACATGCTTCCTCTGCTCTGTGTCTCATTAGATCCCACCCCTTTCTGCTCCTGCTGGCTCCTCCAGGCATGGAGCTGTGCTCAACCTGATAGGTCTCCATGTCTCCCGTGCTCAGTGTGACCGGCTGATGCTGCTCTGAGTGGTGCAGGTCATCTGCGGTGACTCTGTGCAGAGCTGCAGCAGCAGGAGCTGGCTTTGCAGGGCCGGGGTGGCCTGGAGCCGAGCAGGAGGCACAGGTTTCCTGCGGACAGGGTGCTGAAGGTACTGGCTCATGCTGTGGCCAGTGTCACGGCACAGCGCCTGTTAACTGCACTCTAGCACTGCTTTCCCATCCCCACCTCATCTCCCGTTCTTGCTTCTTCCAGGAATCCCAGAGAAACAGTGGAGGGGTAACCCCAGCGCGGGCGCAGGAGGGGTGGGATGGTGCAATGGATGGGCTGTGTGTGCAGAGCGGGTTCTGCAGCACGTGCTGCTCGGGGTGGGATTCCTGCCTCCGCTCCCCTGGGGCTCACACCTGAGGGGTGCAGGGGTGCTCATCACCCCACGGGTGGTGGTTGGTGTATGAGCAGCCCTGGTTTCATTTGGGAGGAATTGGGGCTCAATAAGTGCGGGGTTTTCCTTGGCAGATGTTGTGTATGAGGAGTGTTGGAAGTTGTGCCATGTCTGAAAGTGGTGCCCTCCCATTCCTTGTCCTGCATGAAGTGCTCTCAGGGTCAGCAGCCTCTGTAAGGGGGGTGTAAGGAGCAGTCCTATGCCTGGCATGTGCTAATGGCAAGTTCTCTTCTTTTGCAGAATGGGCAGGCTGCTCCAGAAGAAGGTGGGAATATTCCATCCAAGGTAAAAGCCCTCCGGGGTTATGTTTTCAAGTCATCCCTCTGAGCTGCGTTAATTACAGCTATTTATTACTGCTGCTTTGTAATCTGGATGAGTGCATGGGGGAGAGTAAGGGACTGGAGAAGGGGAGAAGATAAGGCCTCTTTCTTCCTCTCCCATTCATCATCCAAGCACCTGGGAAGCTTCACAAAGGGCCACCTCAGTGCAGCACACAGGTGATGGAGGCTGTAGCAGAGGGTTAGGAGTGAGAACCCGTGGGGTGCTTCAGTGTGGGGTTTATACCTTTTTCTGTGTTGTGATCTCGCCAAATGGGATGAGAAATACAAGAGGATTTGATGGCTCTGGCACCGCTGCCCTTGCTGAGTGCCTGGTGTCTGTTCTCTGACTCTGGTGGGGCTGGGAGAAGCTCAAGTCACCCTCTGCATCCTTGTTAACGTCAGCTGGGAAGGGTCGGGGGAGCTGAGCTGCTCTCTTCCATGTTTTGGGCAAGGGTCTTCATCTGCTCCACGTTCTTCAGACACTGAAAGCTCTTCCTGCTCCACACGTGGTCCGCACGATGCTGAAGGGCTTTAATTCTGATGTGAGCCCTGAGTGTGAGGCAGAGGCACAATGTTACTGCTGTGGGTATTTCCTGATTGTGCCCATGGATACTGTGCAGGGCAGAAGAGCCATTGCAGTACCTTGAAATCGGAAGCCTTTGAAGATCCCCTTTTCTGATACGTGCGTGCTGTAACCATGAAGAATGAACACAACGTGCTTGGTTCAGCTTGGGAGACCAAGCATGGATTGTGCCTTCCCCTCAGGGAATGCCCTGTACCAGTTTCTCTCTCTGACTCACCATCGCTGCTAAAGGCCGTGGGGATGATTGTGTTGGTTCTCCAGTTCTGGTTTCAGTAAAATTCAAACCTAAACCCCAATTTCCGCTTTTTGGACACTTGTGTTGGAATTCCGAGCGCTGCAGTTGCACCTCACCTGCCTGTCCTGCATCCGTGTCCCAACTGGCAGCTTTCCAATGGCTGGCAGAGCAATCTGACGTGGGTTCTGTGACTGAGGTCAATGAGACTGTGCACGTCCCTCTCATGAGATTGATGGCTTTATGGCTCTTCACTGTGCCTGCATCTCTGGCATTGGAAGAACATGTATCTATGCTGATTGGATTCCAGCTGGGTTTCTAAGACTCGAGACTTTGGCTCGTTCATCTTCAAGCACTAAGCTGCCCTCCTGTAAAGCCACTGAAGGATGTGGCTTTAAAAGCACTTGCAGAGCTTTTCTTCTTTGAAGGACACCGCTGGGAACCCCCTGTCTGATCCCATCTGGAGATGCAGCCCCAAGAAACATCGTGCGATAGAGGCCAAAAAGCACTTGGGGCTCTTTTGACTGCTCTGTGTTGGTCCCTCTGTGGGGCATGGATGTGAGGTCCCCAGTGCAGCTGGATGGAGCTGGAGCAGGGCAGCAGCAAGCTCTGCAGCATCCCCCAGCATGCGGGTGTCCAGCTCTGCACTTCTCCAAGGCACTGTGGCCAAAATGCCTGCGAGCAGTGCCTGACAATCCCATTTTCGGTAACATTTGAACACAGGGCTCCCTCTGTGTGCTCCTGAAATAACCTCCCTTGTGTTTCCAAGTTTGTACAAGGTACGTTTGCTACCAGCACAAATGAAATCCTTCCTATAAACACATACCTCCAACTTGAGGGCAAACGCCGGTGCTGTGAAGCAGCTGTGACAATGCGGATGGGGAAAGCAAGCAGCACACTGAGGATCTGTTCACTTTGAGGGTAGATGTCACAGCAGCTTCTGGCACTGGCTCTGCCTCCAAGGACTAAGGAAGGACAAGGAGGAAGCAGTAAACACCTGAGCTTGGCTATTCTCAAGTTGCTCAGGATCCCTCCCGTACCTTCGGTGTGTGGAGAGCCGAAGGGGAAGAGGCACCTTTATCCTGGGTCTGTACTTGCTATCCCTTTGCAGCTAATTCCATGATCTCCTCTAATAATAGCCTGAAGCAGCGACAGCGGCGATTACTCAACACCCACACGGAAGTGCTGCCCCTGTAAGGAGGATGCTGCCACAAATGCAGTCCTTATTTGCCTGGGCCATAACCAAAGGCACTTTGCAAAGGAGGAAATCCCATAGTTCCCCAAAAGAGTTGGGAACTTGGCAGCCGGTAGCTGCAGTCTAACACCATCATCATCTCACCTGCTCTCATGGCACATTAGGGCATGGAATGGGCACTGCAGAGGCAGGAGGGGATGCTTTAGGCCAGGCTGGCTGTGACCTGGTGCTTTCTGGCTCTTCTGTAGCTCCAGCTGAGCTTCATGCCCAGGACAGAGGGTGCATTTCACAACCTCTTGTGGATTCCCACCTCTCAAGAGCAGTTGTGGAATGTAAGTCCCTGCAAACATCATACCTTGGCGTGTTTATGAGTATCTTGGAAACATCTGCAGGGTCCTCCAGTTGGGCAGAGAGCTGTCAGGAGCACCTGCCTCCCTTTGCATGGCCCCAGGACTGGGGCTGCAGTCAGGGCCACCCCAACAGCATTCCCACTCTGTGGCCATAAGGAATTCCAACCAAGACCTTCTTCTGTCAGCAAGCACAACCCTCGATTGCTCCTGCCTGAATCCTCGCTTATCTGGGTGTTCCCAGTGCGTCCCTACAGTAAAAGATTTCAGTCTGTCAAGCAATCCTGGCTGCATCCCTAAAAGCAGACAGGTATTGCAGCACTGCAGTGAGCAGTACCTTTGGCAAAGACTAGTACAAGGATGGCTTTGGGGGTTCTTACCTCTTTGGTGGTGGGGTTTTACCTGTTAAAGCTTGATGTTGGCTTTAGGGTGGCAGCAGCAGAGGTGGTGCAAGGCTTCAGTGCAACGTCTGTGGGCTGCTGAACAGAAGAGCTGCTCTTTCACATCTGGATTGGTGGTAGAGGTGCAGGACTGCTGCCCTCACATCCTCTGCACTGCAGAGAGCTCAGGGTCTGCTTTCTTCCTGCTCCGTTTCCTTTAACATAGCCTGGGCTGCACTGAGAGGAGCATCCCTGTGACAGCCTTGGCTTAACCTCAGCTGCACCTCTGTGCAGGTCAGGGGCAAAACAGGAGGTCTGCTGCTGTGCTCTCCAAAGCCACTCTGCCCCAGGGCTAATCAGCAGCGCTCTGTGTTGGTCCCTGGGTACTGAACCTTGCTCTCCTCCATGTTCTTCAGACTTTAATTGTCAGGTAGGCTGAAGATTGGTCATTGGTCAGCAACAGAGGGCTTGAATCCAGTGGGAAGAATGGAATCTCTCATAATTGGGGTTTGATAGCCTGCTCTGCAGACAGCTTGGCTGAGGAGTGAGCTGGTGCTCCCTGAAGGTGCCAAGTGTGAGGAATTACGTATAGGAGTACAACCCCCAATTAGTGAAATCACTTCTTAATGAGAGCAGAGGAGGGGATTTACAGGGTTGTGTGTGCCCACTCTCTCTCTGGAGGTAGCTGAGGCTGGGAGTGCTGCTTGGCTTGTTCTTGGGTGAGAGCAGCGCGTGAGGAAAACTGGGGAGGTGAATAAGTAACCTCCTGAGCTCTGCCTTGTGCCATAAAAGAGACCTTTGAGACCGGAGCGAGGCTTTGCTCTGCTGCACAGAACAGGCGTGAGGTGCTCCACCTGCTCAAGGCAGGAAAGCATGGTGGGAATGCAGCAGAGGGCTTGTTCCGGCTCTGCATAGCTCCTGCTGATTGATCCCTGTGTCCTGACCTGGTGTTGCTTGCAGAGAGGCCCTCCCCTGCAGTACCTTCAGCAAGGGGAGCTATAGGCAGAGCCCTGGACATGGATGTTCCTGGCTGGTGACTGTTCCCATCAGTGTGTGCTGTTCTGGGTGAAACACCCCTCTGTAATGCCCTACTGATGACAAAGTACAGTTGCAGTCACAGCTCCGGATTGCAGTTCTTTGGGATGAGTTGGAGGAAGCAGGGTTGTAGCCATGTACCTGTGCAGTCCTCTGGGTGGTTCAACAGCAGTTTCCCGTTAGAAATGAGGCTGATTCTTGGCTTTGCTGCGCTCCTCCTGTGAAGAGCTCAGCTCTTCACTCCCACTGCAGACTGGATGTATCTGGAGCAGCTTTCCTGCAGGCTGGACTTCACTGCTGCTGAGGAATCCTGCTCTGACCTCTGGCCATGAGCTGGGGATGCTTCAGGACATAAGGGACGAGGCTTTGTGCTGCTCCATCATGGCATAGTGCGTTAGTGCTTGCTCATAGCTCTGCTGGCCAGCAGTGCACCTCTCCTTCACACAGACCTTGCTCTGTGTGCCTTGCTGTAGGCTGCAGAACATCCATTGATGGTTGTCCTGTCCTCTGTGGAGCTGCATTGCTAAGCACATGAACCCAGCTGCAGGCTGGGTACACAACATGGCACATCCAGTGTTGGACACCATCAGTCACAGCCTCTTAACACAAAGGGGTTTAAAACAAACAAGGGAAGTCCTCTGCTCTGAGCCACGTGCACCACTGCTGCTCCCTTCTCCGGGACCTGGAAAGCTGGAGAACGTGGGAAGAAGCAGCTACCTCTGCAAATCCCTCTCTGCCCACTGCCCCTCTTCAGTGCCTTCCAGCCGGTCTGGTCCTGGATAACCTGGTGGGAGTAGGACACCTCAAGCACAGTGTGGTGCTGCCTGGAAACGCACCTTCCCCTCTGCACTGCAGGGTCTGAGCTGCAGCTATGGCCCCTCTCAAGGCTCAGCTTTGCCAACCTGCAGTGCTGAAGCTCTCGGTTTGAATGGGCTGCTCCGTGGTGTCACCTGAAGTCATGGAGTGGGTTTGGTTCTGAAGTAAAGCCTGGCAGCTGCCTGTGCTCTTGTCCTTGGCAAGGCCGGGCTGTGGTTAACAGTGCTGCTGAGCTCTTGGAACAATAACAGATAAATGCCTGTTTGAGGAGCGGAGGCTCTGATGCGCTGCAGGCTCCAATGAATAATGGAAGAGGGGTCAGTTTACAGGACTACACATGAGGAATGCAGCCGTCTGCAGAGCTGGTGCTCCAACAGCCCTCACCCATCAAAACTGCTCTGGTTTCTCCTCTTCCATTTCCATCTCCCTCATGGGTTTATGGAGATTGCCTCGAGCTCTGTCTCCAGAAAACCTCTGCTCTTGAAGAGAAGAAGAAACCTTTTCCATTGCACTGCACTGGAGGAAACCTGTGTCATCCCCCTCCCCATCAGAGCTAAAGGAGCTCCTGAGCCCGCAGGAAAGCAATGGATCCTCCTGGCCACCTCGGCCAGGCTTCCCCTGCTGCCTGGGAGCACCGGGGTCAAGTTCCTTGTGGACACTGGAGGAAACAAGGCCTCTCCCTGACGAAAGGTGGATGGAGACCTGCGGCTGGGGCCAGGGTGGAGGCAGCTCCCTCTGTACCAGGGACAACAGCAGAGAGCGGTGCCGAAGAGGACCCCGAAGAGCTCAGACTTGGCTTCTGAAGGGGTCCAAGTGCCTGGAGCTGTGCATCCCTCGGCTGGGTTCACTGCAGGGTCCCTGGCTCCCTGCCTCCGGAGGTGCTGAGCTCCACTCTCCCTGCGCGCACCAGCAGCCTCGGCTCCCGCAGCTTTACAAGTCTCAGCTTTAGCTGGAAGCCGAAGGCCGGTTTTAATAGGAGCAATAAATTCCTTCCAGAGCTTCCACTGGGCTGGGTCTGTCCCAGGAGGACCGTCACAGCTATTGAGCCCTCTGCCTTGCCTGGAGCATCGCTTTGGCCTTAGGAAAAGCCACTGGCTGCATGCCTGGGGCTGCCTCCGCAGCAGGGAGGCAGAGGCATTGCCTCCAAGGAGCTGATCTCATTGAAACACGCTCTGAGGCAGAAAGGGTTTCTCAACTGCAGTGTGAAATCCACGTCCTTCCCTTGCCAGTCCTGGAGTGCACAGCTGGGAAATGTCACCCCTTTGGTTATGGAAAATGAAGGAATTCATCCCTCATTTGCACTTGAAACCTCAGTCTTGGCACTGCTGTTGGTGTGGCTTTGGGAATACGGAGCGGGCTGTGAACACAATCTTTCTGTGCTCCTGGAAGCACTTCGAGCTATGTGTATTGATTTCTTTGCCATCAGAGAGGTATATTTAACTGGATGGCTCGAGCTGGGCTGCGTATGGATCAGGAATGTGCAGTGTCTGCTCACAGAGGGGGAGGCGATGGCTCTGCACCACTATTGGGGCTGGGGGCAGTGGGGGCCTTTGGGGTCACTCCTTTTGTGTAGCAGCACCGGGGTCTGCAGGGCAGAGCAGGGGGGAGAGAGCTCCTTAAAACAGCGTTTATCCATTGTAGGAGGACAGGGCAAAGCGTGGTGTTCCCAGTGCTCAAGGTGGCTGCAGTTCCTGTGCTGTGATGTTTGGGGTAGATAGTGATCACTGCAGTCCCATCCCTGGCACACGGGGGATGCGCCCATGGCAGAACTGAGCTGCAGCGGGGCTTTTTCCAAGCATTAATGAAGGCCCTCATCCTGTACACTGCCACTGGGGTACTGGTAATACACAGCCCAGGGTGTGCATTGGAGGTGGGTTTTTTCCTCTACGGTTCCAAACCACCATAGAAATGTGATGGTCACTTTTATTTCCATGGATCTCTTCCTTGTGTCCATCCCAGAGGATTGGGAGAGCCAGGTTCTCCCAGCAGGCACATACCAGAGCCTGGCAGGTACCAAGCAGAGGCTTCTCCGAAGCCCTGGGACCGCTTTTCATGTGTCGTGCCATGAACCCCTCCAGCAGCATGGGTGCTGTGGGAGGAGTGTGGCATTCCTGCGTTCCTGCAGTAGAGATGTTTCCCCATCCCACGAGAACTCCAGGGGCCACAAGCAAGTTCTTGGTGTGAAACCAGCGCTGTGTTCTATGGTTCAGTTAAGAGCTTTTATCTTCTGTAGTGAAAGTGGCAAAACTGCATCGTGCCCAGAGGAAGGACAGTGCTTTAATGCTGGGTGCTAAGAGTGACCTTCACTTAGGGGAGCCTGCGATGGGGTCTCCTGGTTTTACCACCATCAAAGCATGAGCTGGTCGGCATTTGAACCTTTCCTCCTTGCTGGGAAACGTGTATGGGGCTGACTGTAATGTGTGTGTGGAGACCTGTGCAAGCTGCATAACTCATTACTTCCTTATCTCTGATAGTTCAAGGAGTTTTCCTCTCTGGCATCTCATTTCACTGGGTGCAAAGTCCCCTATGGCAGGCTGCAGTGGCACCTGAGAGCTACTGGCAAGTCTCAGTGGGTTTTGGGAGCATCTTTTGCCCGTGCTTGTGTTTTGAGCCCAAACTGCTCATTGTCAGCCGATCCTGGGCAGCTGTGGCCTGGAAAGGGTGGAGAGGTCTCATTTAATGGGATTATTTGGAAGAAACCTTCAGGATCTGGTGCCACGTTGCCCCTGGAGAGAGCCAGGAGCAGGGAAGAGACAGGGGTGCCTGTGTCTGAGCCCCTGAGCTGCCTCCATCCCAAAAGGGACCCGAGCCCTCTGGCACAAAGCAGGTATTTGGGTGCTGCTGGTGAAATGAGTCAGTTCCTGAGCAGCTCAGGGAGTGTGTTGTGAAGCAGGACTTGCCTTGCCATGCAAACCGTGCTGTGTGAGTGCACCTGCTGCCTCCTTCAGCCTCAGGCTTTGCTTTGGGAAACGTTTCATCCCTTCATCCCTCGATCCCCCGAATCTTCCCCCTGAGGCATTTGTGAAATAGGGGCTATTAATGAACCGGGTCCTTTCGGCTCTCACCCTCGCGTTTCAGAACAGAAACAACGCTTTGGGTATTGAAGATGCTCCGAGTGCCACCTGCTGGAGTGTGCTCGGGGGGAGCCGGGGCCGGGCAGGGTGCCCTGGGCTGTCCCGTTTCGGATGGCACAGCCCATCCCGTGGCTGCACACAGCATCAGCACCAGTCCTGTGCTCCGTTCCTGGCATCCCATCCCGTGGCTGCACACAGCATCAGCACCAGTCCTGTGCTCCGTTCCTGGCATCCCAGCATTTGTGGCCTCCAGGATTCTGCAGTGTTTCCTCCCTGTGCCCACCCCTGCAGGAGATGATGTGTCACCCTCTGACATCCCAGAGGAGTGAACTTGCCAGTGAGAGAAGGGGCCCAGGAAAAGCACAAAAGGGTGGAAGTGCTCCATGTGAACAGCAAACAGGGTAAAACTGCACCGGCCTGGGCTGAGCCTTCCCTTTTTAGTGTCCCCATTGTGGAGAGCCAAGATCACTGCTCAGGGAGGCAGCAAAGTCATTCCCAAGGGTCACCCTGTTAATGTGACATTGAGCAGGAATGTGGCAGGGGGCCTCTGGGGTGCTCTGAGCCGAGACCACACTGGGGAGGTTGCTGGTGTTTTCCATGCCAGGATGGAGCTGCTCATTCACTTCTCCTGGCTGCCTTGCCCTGCATGGAGGTAGTGATGAGCAGGGTTTGTGGGCACCAATGTCCCAGTGCCCTCCCTGTGCAGAGCTCTGGCTGTGACCTGGGTGTATGCTCCCTCCCTCCCTTGGATTGGGTTTGGTTTTCAGGACAGCAATGGCAGAGCCCTTGGAGCTGTGCAGGGTGAAACATGCCTCTTCCTACAGCACTAATCCCCTCCTGCGAACCGCCAGCAGCCAAGCTCCTGCCAGGAATCCACTCCCATCCCTATCCTCTTAGTGGGAAGTCCCCGTTGTTGAAGTCTCCGGTGCTCCTTCGCTGTGGCTGTAGAAGTGACTTTATCCAAGACTTCCATCTTCAAAGCCGCCCTGCGGAGGGCCCTGGCTGCATCCCCAGGCTTTTGTCTGTCAAACAGCAAATGCCCTTATTCAGCTCAGTTTAGGTTAAAGGACTAACGAAGCTTCCCCTTGCCCTGTGCATCCTCTTGCATTGCTCTGAGGATCTCCCTCTTCTTTCAAGCTGTCTGTGGCCCCACACATTCACGCTGTTCTGGTTTTCCCTCCTGCAAAGCTGTTGCTCATTCCCTGGTGTCTCGTAGAGGCACAGGCTCTCCTCTTCCCTCTCTGCCACCTGATATTATAAACCCTCCAGGACTGAATTCCTCTGTAGCTTTTCCTGCTCTGAGTGTGGTTGGAAGTGGCTGAAGAGCTCAAGTGAGAGCTCTCATGTGCCTTCTCCTCGACCTTTTGCAGATGCAGCATGCAGGTACTGAGCACAAGTAACCCTGAGAGAATGCGGTAAAAGGGAGGTGAGCCCTTGGCTTTGAGCAGGCAGCTCTGCAGTGACGCTGGATCACTGGGATGATGCTGGGCTTGGAAAACCAGAGCCCACAAGGCTTCACACCCGGAAGGGAGGGCAGCAGTGGGGCAATGGGAGCTGTATGGCTCAGGGAGCGTGGGCTTGAACCTGCTGGAACATGTGCAGAACAGGACAGAGGCTTCTGTGGGGTGAAGAGGTTTTAAACCTGATTAAGGTTTCAAGTTATTACTGCTTTATTGACCCGTGTGCCCTATGGGTAAGCACGAGAGATGGCTTTGCTGCTTCATCTTGAGACTGTGATGTCCACTGAATGAGAGACTGAAATCTCCCAGATGTTTGGGGTTTTAACTTCAGGAATTGAATGAAGGGGTGGAATGTCACCAAATGTTCTGCTCAGGCTTCTGTGTTCAACTCCTCTAAGCTGGAGCGAGTGGCAGGCCAGGAAACAGCTCCTTTCCTGCACATTCAGGAGCACCACTGCTTATTCCACCCAGCTCTTGCTCCCCCCTCCCAGCAGAGCCCCAGGAGTGGTGCTGGGCTGATGTGGTGCAGGATGTGCCCGTAGCACGGGTCCATGGTGACATTTCTGAGCTCCTGGGGGTAGATGGCATCGCTGCTTCACCTTCCTGGAACAGAGCAGTTCAGATCTGCAGGTGCTGCTGTGACGTTGCTGTGGGTACCACTTCCTCCCATGGCAAAATGGCTGTGCCTCAGCCAAGCTCCCTCCTCTCCATCCGCTCTCTAAACAGGCCCGGCCTGTCCTCTGGTGGGGTCTGTCACATGCAGCGACCGTGAGCTGAAGCCCTTTGCTTTGCAAGGCTGTGCAGTGCCTCTGCTCAGGGACAAGTACCCCATGGGGTTTCTGGGGATGGAGCACTGAAGGTGATCCACTGAAGTGCAGGGAAAAGTTCTGGCCAGTTCTTTAGTTGCAAATGACACCAACCACCAGCGTTACCCAGATAAGACCTCCGCAGGAGGGAGGCAGTGGCTGGGGAGGTTCCTTTGCTTTGTTCCCCTTTTGGGAACCACCACTTTAAAACAGAAGTTCCTGACAGAGCCTTTGCCTCTGCTCTTGACAACAGCAAACATCAGACTCTCTTCCCGTGTATTTCCAGCTCCCTCCGGAGCACGAGTTGCTCTGGAGTAGGTTGCACAAGATAACTTGATGCAGAGCTCAGGAGCGTGAAGCTGCCTGAGCCTGGCACCAAGAGCAGCCTGTGCTGGAGGGGTCTGCAAGCTCTCCTTCATCCAGTGCTTCCTCAGCAGCTCAAGCCCCTGCTGAGACATCCCTTTGGTCCAGCATGGGGGCACCGCTCCCGCTGGGGGAGCGCACTGATGTGACAGCAGCTGCCTCCCTTCACACCATCACCTTCCTGTTTATGAAACCTTGATCCTTCCCTCCCTGATGCTGTTCCCGGTGCTCAGCCGCATGTAACTGGATCCTGGCAGGAGGCAAAGACCTCCTGGTTGCTCTGATTTAAATCTATGGCATTAGGAAATGTGCTTTATGGACCTGATGTTGGGACTTGCTGGAGCTTAGTCCTACAGTCTTGTCTGCAGACACAGAATTGGATTACAGCATCTTGGAACCTTCTGTATGTGGCACCACTGGATTTGGGATTGTCTTTCCATGTGCCAATGACAGCAGGTCCACACAGAGTTTACAGCTGAGTCTTGGCACTTCAGTGCCGGTGTCTGGCTCAGTGCAGCCCAGAAGCATCATCTCACTGCTGTCATTGGCACTTGTCAATGCAGCGCCCATGGGTATGGGAGCAGAAAGAACAGAATTGGCAAAACCACTTCTGTCACCAACTTTTTGCTTCTCAAAAGGACAGATTAAGGGTTAGGAATTACTTCATTCTGCCCTAAAGGCATTCAGCTCTGGCGGAGTGTGTAAGGTCATTGCAAGTGTGATGAAGAAAGGCTCTTAGCCCACATGTCGCTTGCCCTTAGACCCACAGCCTGCCTACTGGTGTGCAGCTGCATGCACCGCAGCTTCCTTTGGTTTGTGCTTCTTGCTTTTGATTTATCATCTAGCATTGGGATTGTTACCTGCTTGTTTGCTTCTGGTCCCTCCTCTTGAGCGCAGGGGCAGCGAGGCAAGGGAGGTTTGCACTGCAGCAGCCTTTCCCTCCATGCCTGTTAACTATGTCTGAAGCAGAGCTGGTGGCTTCTGCTTCTGGCCATGACTGATTTATGGTCTCCGGGTTCAGCAGAGAGGCTGTGACTTCTTTAAGGTGCAGAGTAGGGGCAGGTAAAGGATCTGTAAAGCGGCAAAGGAGCTTGCAGGGGCACGGGTGAAACATTGGGTAACTTCTGAATCCATCCAGGGCAGCTGTTTTGCATTGATGAAATGCAGATGTTCTCTTGACAGGAACTGGGAGTAAGCATGTGGCTCACCCTTTTCCTTGCGAACAGAAACTGGGAGAGCACTGCTTCAGAAGCATGGGGATGAAGCCTTCCTTCCTCCTTCTCTGCCTGACTCAGCCTCCTCCCATCTCATTCCCGCTCCGGCCCTAGAAAGTCATCCCTTGATGTGGAAGAGCAGCGCAGGACGCCAGCGCAAGCAGGCAGGATTGTGCAAACCTCCTGTAAGATATCAGTGTGCAAACCTCACGTGGGGCATTGCAGCAGCATCCTGAAGACCTGGTCCAGCAGATGCTGTGCAGCAACCCAGACACAGTGCAGGGCCGAACCAGGGGAGGATGCAGAAGCTGCCTCCTCCTGCCCCTTTCCCTGTGGACCTGCAATCTGGCTGATCCATGGAGAGCTCTTGTGCTGGGCCCAGCATCCATGCTGCTCAGAGCAGGGCCAGGATAAGCTCAGGGAAGGAATACTACAGGGATTCTCGGTTGTTGCTGCCTCGTGCAGTGACTGAAGCTGTTCTGTCTGTGCCTGTTTTCCTGTCTGTGACACAGGGAACTACACTGATCCTCCTGTAAAGCCTGCTGAGATTTGCTGATGGAAAGAGCCATGCCTAAGCACCCGTAAAGCCATCCAGTGCTTTCGTTTGCCTGGTGCTGTTGTGCAGCCAGAGCCACACAATGCAATTTCCCCACACAAAACCACAGTTTCCTTTCAGCAAAAAACTCCCAAAATACATCCCAGAGACGTCACTACTACACCCAGGGTTCTCATGCTGCTCCGGGTGCTGCCCAGCGCCCTAAGTCCACAAACCAGCTTGCAAAGTATGGGAGAATAGCAGCTTTGGAGATGCTGAGGCTCCTCTTCCGCAGCAAGCCGAGGATCCAGGAGGCAAGTGTCTATGTGCTGTGTTATGGCACGGGCTCTGTCTCTTCTGCAGGACATGAGGAGCTGGTGAATCTCCTGACCTCAGAGGGGAGTTGAATGGAACCTTACCCAGGTTTAATTAATGACTTCTCGTTCTGGAAGGGGCTTTTTTGATGGTAACATTGCTTTCTAGGAAGTGTCTGCCTTAGGTGCTGCCAGAATTTGGGATTGTTTGGGGACCGGAGCATGTGTTAAAGCAACAGAAATTAAAACAGCTTCTGGTTAGTTGTTGATGAATAGGAAGCGAAATGCCAAAAGCATAATCTGTTTCTAGCTCGTGCAGGTTGGTTTTCTCCCCCTTTGCCTTTCGATGTGACTGTCTCAAGCAGCAAAGTGACAAAACGCAAGCGAAAACAAACCTGTCTCTTGGCTTCTGGCTGTAAAATCATTCCTCCAAAGGGGGAAAGGAGGAAGGAGGACTCAGATTTTGAACTTGGTGTTGGAAAGAACCCCAGCAGACGCCTGTGCTCGGATCCAGGGCTGAGCCATCTGTGCAGTTCAGAGGCGGCTTTGGGAGGTTCAGAAGGTGTCTCCACTCTGACTCGAGTGACTGCTGCTCCTGAGGCTGGCTGGTGCTTGGGGTGGGCTCTTATTGCCCCGGAGCAGTGAATGCCATTGTCCAGTGGGGCAGGAATCGGTGTAACACAGCCGTTCCCAAGGGTGTGGGTTCAGGAGTGGCTGGTGGCTCACAGGAGCAGTGTCCTGGTGGATGTGCAGAGAGGTGCCTGATCCATCCCCATCCAAGGCAGGCATTGGTGCCTGCTGGTGGGAGCTGGTGTCCACTTGGGTGGATGTGATCCTGAGCGGTGCAGGGAGACCACTGAGGGGTTTGCCATCAGTTTTGGTGCTCAGGAAGGGGTTCAGTTGTGGTTTTGGTAGATGGGAGCATCTGCTTCCCACAGGGCAGCCACCTTCTCCCGGACCCAAAGAGATCTTGGCTGCTCCTCCACAAGAGCACAGTGATGGAGGGGAGGAAGGGGAAGAGGTGTGGGGGCCCCTTCGATCTGATTCAGTCCTTCCGGAGCTGCAAATCAGTTGATTCTTAACTCTGATCTCGCTGTTTCCCTTCCCTCAAGACTCGCTGCTTCTCCTCTCGCCCCTCCGGAGCTCCTGTCCTGTGTTCAGGTCACTCTGTGCCCACCAATGGACACTGCTGGCACCGCAGAGCCATGAGATGTCAGAGCTTGAGTCTGTCTTAGACCCCCCCTGTCTGCAGTCACATGGGTTTTATGTCATCCACAGCCAAAGACTTGAGCCTCGCAGAGGAAACGTTTCAAATCTGATTTGATTTGGGGGGGTGGGGGTGAGGTCCCTATTCAGGCTTAGTTGTTATCTAAAACACAGGTGGAAAGCACCTAGATGTGAGAGCAAACCTGGGTGCCTTCATTAAAGTACAGCAGGGGTGGGGATTGGCCTTGTAAAAATGCTCTTCCTCCCTTAAGTCAGAGGTATTTTGGGAAGGAGGAGCCATATCTCAGCTGAGAAGAGTTCTGAGCTCCCTTAAATGCTTCTGCATCTCTCCCTCTAAGGGTTTACAGAATTGCATCTGGCCCCAGAGGCAGCATAAACTGACATTTCTCATGCTGTTAAGGACCTGCTGGAGCAGTGGGGCTGGCCCAGCCCTGCCCTCAAGGGATGTGGTGACTTTGGGTATTTGAGCGTGTGCCTCCTGGTTGTTTTAGAAACACCGAGTGTGACCCTGGAGAGAAGCCAATGCCTAAAGGGGCTGCAGGAAACCTGGAGAGGGGCTTTGGACAAAGCCCTGTAGGGACAGGCCAAGGGGAATGGCTTTAACTGCCAGAGGGGAGACGGAGATGAGCTCTTGGGCAGAAGCTCTCCCCTGTGAGGGTGCTGAGGGTGCCCAGAGGAGCTGTGGCTGCCCCATCCCTGCAGTGTTCAAGGCCAGGTTGGACACAGGGCTTGGAGCAAGCTGCTCTATGGAAGGTGTCCCTGCCCATGGCAGGGATTGGGACTGGAGGAGCTTTAAGGTCCCTTCAACCCAAACCAATCTGAGATTTTATGATTGATCAACCTTGCCAGAAATGAATTCTCTCTCCTTGGCTGATGCTGGTTCTTGGGGAACTCATGTCATCAAGTCCCATCACCGTGTCCTTCATTGCCTGTCAGAGTCTATTAAAGCCTTTAAGAGCATGGCTCAAGGAGCACTGTTTGGTGGGATGATGCCACCAGTGACTGTAAACAGCTCCATTGGTCTTGCTAAACAAATCTGTGGGGAAAACTTCAGCAGAGTATCATGGCCCCTCTGTGCTGATGCTCATTTATTGTCCTGCAGGCAAAATCAGACATCACTTGGATAGAGAAAGACCTTGAGGACTCAGCAGACAAGGTAAGAGCCTTCTGTAGATGCGCACCTTGAGGAGACTCATGCATTTGACCTGCACTTTGTCCCATGGTGTTGTCCCACATATGTGGAGGCATGAGCAGAGCTCACAGGGTCCTCTCTGAAACCCACACCTCAGCTAGGAGGGATGGCTAATACAGAAAGCAGCTATTACTCACTTGCTCAGATGAGATCCTGGACTTGACTTCATCCTCCTCCTTCTCCCCACAGCAGACTCCTTCCATGCTGTCATTTATATCTCCTGTGGCTTTCTGTTCCTGTCAGCTTGCCGGGGTGGGATCTGAGGCCTTTGCACTGCCTGGAGGTACAGCGGAGTAATCCCATTGCTTTTCTGAGCTCCTCTCCCTATACTGAGCACCTGAGAACACAACGGGCAGTGTTCTCTTGGTCAGGACAAGAGTTATCAGGGATGCTGGACCCGTGTAGAGAGCTGCATCTCTTCAGAAGCAGTGATGCTCACCTCTGGATGGAACATTATGGACATGTTTTTTGCTTCAGTCCCATGGCAGCATGAAGGAGGTGCCAGGAGCAATGGTTCCATGCTGCTCTCTTGTTCCTGCTAACAGCTCCCTTGCTTTGGACCTCATCAGCTATTGAGGTTCCCTCTGTGGAGCTGAGACCAGCTGCCTTGCTGGTGTTGAGTCATTTGTTTCTTTCGTTATTGGCTCTCAAAGAGCATGTTACGGGGGTGGAGGGGGCAGGACAGTCATAAGTCACCTCTTCAGTCCAAACCTGATCCTATTTTCGTACTCTGCACTCTGGAGGTACTCAGAACTCACTGCTGACATGGGCTTATTTCTAATTGCAGAGGTGTGTGGGTGTCTCTTTACTCATTTCAAGGGGTTTCTTTCTTATCTGGGGTCTGTCCTGACCCAGCGGAAAGGACAAAGAGGGACAGGCTGGGAGGAGGAAGGAGGCAGCACAGGAGATCTAAAATACCTCCCCTCTTTCCTGCACATACATCTGAGCAGCAGTGGGGGCAGAAGCTCTGCATGAGCAATGCCCTTAAAAATACCTTGCATGGAGCTTCCCGGTGTGGCTCTTACGCACCTCCAGCATCCACAGTGAGGACTCTTGTGCAGCGTAAAGTAAGCAAAGGATGTGATGCCAGAGGATTTGCCCATGGGATCCATCCAGCATCCCTGCGACAGCGTGAGAACAGAGCTGAGGTGGTGGTAGACTTCTGTGAGAGGTCGCAGGAGTTTTTCTCTTCCTTTATAAAGAGCAGACGGCTTCTCAGAACGTTCCCCTCTATGGAAATACCCCCAGAGCTCGCAGGCTGCCCTGTGATTCGTGTGGCTCCATATGAAGTCACTTGATCTCAACCACATGTGTTTGCTGTCGGGTTTTTTGTCACCCAAACATGAACCAGGAGCTCGGAGATGATTTTGGGTTAAAAACAAAAGCAAAGTCAACCAAAAGCCCCGACCACAAGTGTTGCTGCTGGGGAGTGGGAGCATGAACCCTCGCTCATCTCCACTGCGCATCTGCTGGTTGGGCTTTACCCACCTGCATCAGCTCCATCCGGCTCCCGGGGGTGGTGGTGAGCGGTGCTGGGCCATGCTGACGGGGATGGGAGGATGGAGAGGGACCCTAAACTGCCTCGCATCTGCGCCTTCCTCACGCTCTGGCTGCAGAGGAAGCACCGAGCCAAGCCCTGCAGCCTGCAGCTGCCTGCCCCCAGCCAGCTCTCCAGCCAGGTCAGTACTGCTGCTGCCTGCTTTGCTTCACCTGGTGTCCCTGCTCCTGCAGTTGGGCCGATGCTTCAGGTGGCTTTTGGAGCAGTCTGGGGTAGTTTGCTTAACGGTGCCATTGGAAGGAATGTATCTTGGTGCAAGTGAAGCCTGTTTGTGCTGCAGCTTGGTGGCACATGGATGCTTTCGTGCTGGAGACTTGTTCTGGTGTACTGCTAGGCGGGCTGTAGGAGCTGGTCTCCAGCTTACTGTTGAATTGCAAGTGCTGGATGAGTCCATGGGAGGAAACCTCCCTGGTGTCAGCAAGATGCCAAATGGCATCTCAAAGCTTTTCTCAGCAGTCTTGGCTGATGCCACTCATGGTTTCATGGGTACGTATGTGTGTTTGCTGCTGTGTCTGGCTGGCTGCGTGTACAGATCTCTGTCTGCCTTCAGATACAGCCTGGGCTGCTGAAACTTGCAGTTAAACACACTGGGTCTTGCCATTGGCCAAGGGGGAGAATTTCCACAGCTGCAAATACATTGCTCTGCAGCTCCTGAAGAGCTGTGGAAGGAGGATGGGTCCAGATGCACCAGAGTGGATGGAAGAGTTCATCTTAAACGTTCCCCTTGGCATAGGTGTGTGATGCTCCCAGGTGACAGCTGTGGCTGTACGAGTGCTGATGCTGTGCAGACATGGTTTCTCTCCAGTGTTTTCATGGAGATGGAGTGGGGGGAAAGAGCCCACAGCTTCCACTGGTTCCATCCCCTGGTCACTCTCTACTCAAGGACCAGCAGGAGGAGACCTCTTGGCTGACTCCTGCTCAGGCTCTTAGCTAGAACTGAGAAGCTTTTCCTCACCAGCAACTGTTTGCCATGGACTAAGCCTCCACTGCACTGCCGAGAGCGAGGGCTTCTCTGCCAGGTCTTAGTGTGTGAATAATGCAGGCTCTGGAGGGAGCAACGCTACCAACAGGGAAACAAAGGCACTGCTGAATGTAGAGAGGAGCCAAGCGTGGGAGCAAGAAGCAAAGGGAAGGGTGCTCAGTGCAGGTAGGCAACCACATCCGTGGGTGCTTGGCAGGGCCACCCACCCTCCCCAAGGAGGTGCTGGGCTGCAGAGGAGAGGCAGGGCCTGAACCTTGGTTCCTGTTGTTGTTAAAGCTGGTTTGATTTGATGGGGAAATCGAAACAGAAGTTCCAGTTCCTGACAGCTGCTGGTGGCCACATCTGCCCCAGGGTCAGAGAGCAACACTATAATGCCCTTTGGAAAGTAATTGCTGGACTTCAGGTCCAAATAGTGACCAGACCACATATAACTGGGACTGAAACGCTAAGAAGCCTGGATTTGCCTCTCCAGGACATACAGCTACAATGGGATTTCTGGCCTGAGTAAGATTCACGTCTATAGAAGTGGTTGAGTCCAGGCTGCCCAGTGGGCTGTCCCTGTGGTAGGCTGGGAGAGGGGCTGAGGAAGGCTGTCAGGATATACTGGTTCAGTGTGATCGGGGTAGAGGGAAATTTGACAGGCAGGTTGAGTGCGCCCTCAGCAAGTTTGTGATGACACCAAGCTGATATCAGTTGAGTTGATATGCCGGAGGGAAGGAATGCCATCCAGAGGGACCTTGACACACTTGTGAGGTGGGCTGATGCCAACCTTATGGAGTTTAACCATGCCAAGTGCAAGGTCCTATACCTGGGTTGGGCAGAGAAGAGATTCAGAGCAGCCCTGAGGAGAAAGATTTGGGGGTGTTGGTCAATGAGAACATGAACATGAGCTGGCAGTGTGCGCTCACAGCCCAGAAGGCCAACCGTGTCCTGGGCTGCATCAAAAGGAGCATGACCAGCAGGTCATGGAGGTGATCCTGCCCCTCTACGCTGCT
>JASSUY010036101.1:0-11322 GCA_032466535.1 Forpus xanthops
CAGCATGTCATGCGCAGGATGTAAAAATGGAGAGCAGAGACTCGGAAGGGTCGGGGGTGGCACCGTGTAGTGGCTCAGTATCAGGTGATGAATTTGCACTGTGTGGTGGAGCTGGGTGAGAGATTGTATTCTTTTCCCTTGTATTTGCCTTGTCATTATTATTATTGGTGGTAGCAGTAGTGATTTGTATTATACCTTAGTTACTAAACTGTTCTTACCTCAACCTGAGAGAGTTGCATTCTTTCGATTCTCCTCCCCATCCCCCTGGGACTGGGGGAAGAAAGAGGGGGGAGTGAGTGAGCAAAACTGCGTGAGGGGCTTAAACCATGACAACTTTTCATTGGCACTAAAAGGTGCCTACTTTTCACTAGAAAGGCTACGTATGTGAAAAAGTTTTAGGAATCACAATGGAGCAGCAAGTCAGCACCAGGTTCCTTAGTTTTTGCTCTTGTAAATGAGTCAAATAGATCCTTAGAATGGTGCAAAAGGAACAGGATGTAATGTGCTTATGTGCATTATAGTGTGTGGGAGAATTATTTCTTCCTGTAAATGTATTTACAGGGATAGAATACTGGGGATTAAAATTCTAGATTTTGTTAAAGATGCTTTACAAGGAATTCAAAAAGTATTTCTAAAATGAGAATTAGAAGCTGCTGTTTTCCAGTTCTGGATGTTCACTTGGCTATCTGGAAACTAGATAAAGTGTCTGGTTGATTTATGCCTCAAATACAGATTTAAGGTTTTGGCTGCAGCTAAATAAATCTGTATGTTCTTATTATTATCATTGATTGTCCTTGTCTGTTTCTTTGTGATTCTTAAGTTAAAGCAAACCACGAGTTCAGCTGAAGTAGTCTCATCTATACCAGAATAATGTAATACATTCCATTGCTGAATTGCATTCCTTTTTTATTAGATCTACTATAAATAATTTTTATATGCTATGAATGTATTGCTTCTGAGACGAAGTTGGGATAGACACAGAATAATGACAGAAATGTAGAAAGGAATAAAAGAAAGATACAACTACTTGAGCTGCAAGAAACAGCTATTGTCTTCAGTTAAGAATCCTAATAAGAATCCTGAAGGTCTGATCATGGGACTGATTTCCCTTGTATTTATCGTTTAGTATTTTCATTAATAACTGCAGTACAGAAATCAGGAGGTTGTTCCCTAAACTGCTGATGACATAGAGGTGGCAGCTGCCATCATGGAGAAGCATTAGAAGAAAATATAGGAAGAACTGGTTGACCAGGAAACAAAAAGAACTAGAAACATGAGGAAATAAACTAGTACTGAGGTCAAGGAACGTAGAGGCTAGCAACAAGAAGTTTTGCAAAAGGTTGTTGCTGTAAGATAAAGACCCAGATCATGTGTGTTAGACAAACCCAGGGTGAACTTCAGCTGACAAAGTACATACTGCTGTGAAAAAAGACATTGCAATTACATGCATGCATTTGATGACATTTCCAGTAAAGATGACCAATACTGAGTGAAGCATTAATGAGAGCTATCAAAGGAGTATAATATAAGTCAGAATGTTTCATGTCTTCCACAGTTGACTGCTTCTTTCCATTAGCTATACAGATAAAGCTTTGAGTGAATGAAGACCTTTCAGACCGTTTTGCTGAGATCAATTCCATCCCTTTTCTCTCAGTAACTGCTTAACAATACAGGGAAAGCTACCTTTCCATCTGAAAAACAGTGTAGGCATAACAGCAAATAGTTATAAACTATTCTTAAAATAATGAGGCTCAGGATCTGAAGAAGTTATATAGACATCCCAGGAGTGACACTGAACACTATGCACAATAGATGTGTAGACAGTTAGCAACTTAATCTTAAGAAGGGTATTTCATGAGTTTGTGAGTAGATGCTTATTGCTATATAATTGACTCATGATAGTAGGGTCAGGAGTCAATAGTTCTTTTATTCTACATTTTCTGTTTCTCTCTTTGGAACAGAATTCTTAATAAACATATTTGTTGGTTATTAATTATTAATTGTTTACACATAGATTGTGAGATTCTTTTTTAATACTATATGACCATCCTTAAGTTTTATAGGTTTTCCAGCTGAACAATGCTCTTTCCAAGACTGCCTCTGTAAGCTCACATCATTCTTCAGAAGCTGTTACCATTTCACTTAAATAATTTACATGCAGCAGCAAATGTTTTATTTTTTTATAATGAAATGTGATGGTCAAGCATGCAGAATTTTTTCTCAACTTCATGCAGATAAAGATTTCCTGAGCATGAAGGAAACAATCCTTTTTTTGTGTGTCTGGAAATATTCATACTTTCATGTGGAAGCTATCAAAAATATATGATTCCGCATACCAACATTTATACTCTTGTATTAGTTTTCCTTCAGTTTACAAGAGGCAGAAGATAACTATAATACACAAAGTATGTCACAAGACAGTGAATAATGAAACTACAACAGATATAACATACTTTATCCTGAGGTACATGTACATATTGCCAGAGAAATGTAAATGGAAATCTTATCCAGTGAGAAAGTTGCAACTTGAGTGGAATTGACTTGATAAAAATGTTGAGTTTAGCCATTTGAAAGCTGAATACCTAGAGTAAACCAGTGATCTTGACTTCTTTTTTATATACAGTAGAAATCGATAAGTATTTCCAGCAGGTGATTCATTCCACCTATCTGAGGAATTTTCTAAAAGTATTTGCTCTCTAGTGATGTCAGTCATTTTCCAGAGGGAGATACAATGTGATGCTGTTTTATTTATTGCCTTATTTGTATTAAGGTAACATAAAGCAAAGTGAAATCAATCTGGCAGTGAAAAAAACTTTCCTTTTGTTCCCTACACTAGCTCAGAGCTATCGAATTTTATTTCTGTAACCACAGGTAAGAACAGGCACATAGACTGAGTCACCCTCATTGCTTGTTCAAACTTTATGTCCACGCTTATGTCTTCAGCAGCCTGCCCAGTGCTTGACTAAGTACCTCATTCTTCCTGTGCTGCTAGGTTTTAAATTCCTGGTTTTGTTACTTCAAATCCTGTTTACAGGTCAAAAGGACAAGTAGCCCAACAAATCCAAGAAAACACATTCTTTCTAGGGGAAGTAGTTCAATGCAATATATCATCAAATCATCAGATTTCCATATCAATATTAAAGGCCTTTGATTTCTGAAAAAAAGCAGCATAATTTGAGGGATGCTTGCCTGCCTGGTAAGAATATAACTGATAAAGGTTTTCAATTTCTGGCATCATCACTTGAAACAATTTATAAAATGTTGACAAAATAGTTTAGAATTTTGATGGTTACTAAAAAATCCACTGCTTGGCTTCCAGCATCCTGGAATATCTCTGTTTGACAGCATACTTTCAGTCAAATGCAACTGAAGCTCTTTTGGGGCTCAGAAAGGCCTCAAGTGCAAGGGCAAGTTTATACTTGAATGGTTCTGTTAGAAAAGTTAACTGGGCAGGTTGGGCTATAATGACATATCTGGTAGGCAAGAAAAAAAAAAAGAGTTTACAGTTCACTAATTGCAGAAGGCTTCATTCCTGATATTTTGTTCTGGAACAGGGTAATCACCCTTTCCTGTGGGTTTCTTTCAGTTTTCAGCTTGTGTAGCTAGAATAAAACTTTTGACTAGTTTTCTAGCTCAATTAAAATTTCAGAGCCAATTAGGGTCATGTAATATCAATGTAAATGGCTGACTGGAAAGTGGGTAAATAAGGACAGTAGAAAACATCTTGCTCCAGAATATTCTAGGAGTGTGAAAGAGAATCAAAAACAGGGGGGAAATTACCTTTAAACAGTTTCTGCTTGGATCACATTACTGTGATAAGACATGCCATCATGATAGCTGTCATAGAGTAACTATGTAGGGAGATTAACAGGCTCATTGTGCCTTGAAAGCAGCAATTTAAAAAGTAAGATTCTTCATTTTGTAACCTATCACATTTAAACACTGATCAGGGTATGCTTTCTGAATAAAAGATTAAGACTTCATATATCAAAAAGACTTCCATTCTTCTTGCTGCGTCAGTGAGATAGCATAGCTGATGGAAGAGGAAATGACCATTCCGAAGTGTACCTATAACATCTGATTATTACATTTCAGTAGCTGATATTTTTTGATGAATGCCTGAACATGCAGAAGAGAGGGGTTCCCCCCTACACACTCTATATAACAGCTGTGCCTTTTGAATCACACAGATTGGCTGAGAGGAGGTGACACTCCATAGGCCAAACATCATTCAGCACCGGCTGAGCTCACTAGAATGCAAATGCATGGTCTTGATAGTTCTATTTGAAAGACATCTCTAGTCACAGCACAGATATAAAGAAGTAGGGCAGAATATGACAGATTGCAGTTGTTGTGGAGAAAAAGACACTATTCCTGGAAATATCTAAGTCTACTGCAGAAGCAACCACCACCATAACAAATTCCAGTTGTAATGGAATAAGAAGTAGGCCCAGGAACAATTATTGCAAATCTTTGATAATACATGGTGAATTAACTGCTGCTTCAATGCAAATAATCTGTATTGCTTTCTGTGCAGTCGCAAACATAAACCAGAGTAGAGGAAATGTTGGCTCTTCTACTTGAATGATTTGTATTTCTATAGCCTGCTATGAAGATGACACAAAAGATTTATGTGTCTGGGGATGTTTCTCAAAAAATCCAGTCTAATATCTGAAATGACTTGGGTAAATTTCTATTACAAAGTTTCTCTGATCTGGAGTATCTTCTACTTCCCTCCCTCAGGGTGGTATGTAAGTACCTCTGGTTCCCTTATTCATCCTATAGCAAGGAGAGGGCAGTTTAGAAAGAGAGAAAGGACTGTCAGGACTCTCATGGTTATAACTACACTGATATATCATATGATAATAAGGTAAGCTTGTCTCATGTACACATGACTAAATTATATTCCTCCATAACAGGGTGATTTCATAGATAATGCCTATTGGAAACAGTCTGTAGCTTACATTATCCCTCTGTGTTCCTAAGTATTCCCCAAGGTTAACTCAAGAAAAGTCATTTTGGAATAAGAAACAACCTTGCCAGAGACCATGTCAGAAATTTAATACTTATGGACATTTGCATATCAGCACTTAAGTCTGTGCACAGGCTCTGTGAAGTATTCTTATAAAGTCCTATTGCTGAAGAAAAACCTCAGGCAATGCTACACAGCAGCAGTTTTTATCCTCATCAAGACTTTTATATCTTTCAGAGTTGAAAGTAGCTGTAGATGGCTGTTGCAAAGCAACGTGGCAATGTGGAGCTTGCCAGGTATATAACTTGCAATAACAGAAAAGAGGTTGCATGTTTTGCTCCCTTTTCATCTATGCGATTCAGCTTGTATGTACATGTGAAACCTATTAAACCGCTGTGGTGAAGGCATTCACATCTCTGATGCATGCTCATCAGAAGTGGGATGCGTATGGATAAGGAATTCCAGTAACTCCCTTTCTCCTTATTCATTGACTTCCACTCTAATAGGAATTATTGATTAAAAGGGAAGGGTTTCTTTGGAAGGTGCCACACACAGAGTTAATTTCTTTTTCACTGGGAGCTGCACTATTCCACCAGCCAAAACCACTTTCCATAGCCTTCTGTGTCTATCAACAACAGTGCTGTCAAAAAAGCACAGCTACCTTAATGGACCATCAAGTAGCTGATAAGGCTAGCCCCTGATTTGTTGATGGCTTTGAAGAAGACTCATTAAAAATTAAATGAGATAGAAGATAAAGCAAGGTTTTACAGGGCCTTGGGTGATATGGCCTAGTGGAAAGTGCCCCAGAGCATCATGGCAGGGAGGTTGGAACTAGATAATCTTAATATCCTTTCCTATCCAAACCATTCTATGATTTTATGATTCTGTATGGAGTGACTATATGGAGTGACTACAAGTTAGTTGGTTTAGTAGCAGTAGGAAAAAGTGGATTTAAAGGCTGTTTTGTTAGAAACACTGTAGAGCTGAACAGGACTATTTGATGCTTTTCTTCTGCATCACCTCGTAGCTATGTGCCTGCCTTTTGAAAGGAAGTCAATTTTCTCCATTTCATGCTCTGTATGTTTCTATAGGATTCATATATTCAGTTCTCATTCTATATTGCCTTCTGTTAACCGACTGAATTGCTGGCTATCTCTTTCCAGACACAGCGAGCTCTATCACTCATTACATGAATAGTTCTTTTCTAACTCAAATCTGAAGCTTTTTCCTAATGGCTTTTCTTCTCTTGAAGCAAGAGTTACTTCCCCTGCCTTATCATGGGTGCCTTTTGATTCCTGTTTTGCCTAAAATGTATACTCTCCACATATATCTTGGTGTTCATGAAATGTTTGAGACTAGAAAGCATCTCTGTAAATTGAGTAGTCCAACACCTGCTCAGTGAAGTGCCGGCTAAAGCAGATTGCCCAGTATGGTGTCCACCTAGGGTCTGAATAGCCACAATGACAGACTCCACAAACTCTCTGGGCAACCTGTTCCAAATCATGCTGACCATAATAGATATTTTTTTAAAATGTTTTAATGGAATTTCTTGCTTTTCAGTTTGTAAGCATTGCTTCTTGTCCTGTCAGTGAGAGCCTTGGAATCTGGCCTCATCTAAAGAATTACCCTTTCTTCCCCAAATAGGTAATTATATATAAGGTTAAGATCCCCCTGAGCCTTCTCTTTTATAGGCTAAACAGCACTAGACATCTTTGACACTTCTTATATGACAGATGCTCCAGTTGCTTTATCTTTTTCATGGCCTTTCCCTGGGTTCACTTGAGTATGTCTATGTCTCTCTTGTATATATCCACTGCAGCAACCAGGTGCATAAGCTATCCCATCACATCTCTCTGATCCTAGTGAGTTCATAGTCCTGTAACTGCATGTAGACATCTAATTACTCCTATTTGCTCCCCATGTTGCAAATATCAGTGTATAGTACTTCAGAGAGGTACCTTGTGTGCTTTTTTCCCAAGAAAAGTTTTCCCTCATCATGCTGATCTCTCAGCAATTCTTTATTTATGCACATATACTTAGGGTGGGTACATTTATGCAGCGGATTTTTGATTACAGGATCTTCCCTGTCCACATCTGCACTGCTTAGGTACCCTCAGCCTTCCTAGAAGAATGCAATTTTGGAAAGTTCTGGTTCCTTTTTTATTCATTTTGAAGAACTCTTAAAGATTCCCCATATAATGGAGATCCTCTCAAATGCAGCTGCTCATTCGGTAAAAGCCCATTTAATAATATGGTCTAATCAGTGTCTGTGAAGTTCTAAGAGACTTCAAAAGTCATCTGAACACACTAAGAAATAGCACAGGCAGATGGAAAAGGATTTCAGAGTGTCTGGAGACATGCATTGAAGGTTACAGAGCCTCTAGAAACTACAGAAAATCATTATCTGTTGTGCATTTTATATTTTCTGTGATGGAATATGATTTCGGGAAATAAATTCAGAAAACTAAGAGAGCATATTGCATTTTCAGAGTGATTTCTGTTGTCTTAATTCTTCTTAATTCTTCTGTGACATCAATGGATGAGTTTATTCTGTTCCAAAATCAACATCAACCCTCTATTTCAGTGATCATTTGGAAATGAATTTGGTTTTTTTCAAATATTACATGAATTTAATGATTATTCCCTCCCCTGTCTTTCCTTTTTTCTTGTAATGATAAACACCATGAGCCCATGGCCATTGTACACCTCAGTTCAAGTGCTGCAATAGGAAACCTTATTTGAAACAAACCATGTCATATTTGGTCAGGGAAGTGATGTTCTACAGCATTTATGTGGTCCTGGCTGTAAAGAAAGAAAGGGACTTGAAAGTAGCTGAGGCTTTTGGAGCTTGCTAAATAGTCAAAACTATGGCCATTGTAGGCACGTGAACTTGCAGTCACCTTTTTTCTTATTGGCAAGCAGAGATTCTCTGGAGAGCAATAACAAGAAAAAGTCTCTCTGATTCTGTTGTGGATACTTTAAAGAGGGTGGTAGTGACAAGATCAAACACCATTTTGACACTAATTGTAAGTATGCTGAGTCTCACTAAGTTGTACAAATACACTAGTGGTCTTCTACTACCAGCCTCCAGACCAGAACAAAATACTGAATGAGATCAAAGAGGTGACAGAACCTACTGAAATAATAAGAATGAATGAAGATAAATACCCACAAAGAGCCTGGTCAAATATCACAACAGGTCAAGTTTAAGGAAAAAACTCTTAACACTTTAAATGAACATGACCTGAAGCAGCTGCTTTGTCCTTTGATATCCAAACAGAGACATTTTCTTTAGTTTAGTCCCTTCTGCCTTGCACTGTAAAAAATGTAAAGGCAAAATTCTTAATATGATAAATCAAAACTATATTCAATATTATTGAAATATGTTAGTATGCAACTCATGTTTAGAAAGGGGAGACCACGTAAACATGGAAAGTTATTTTGAAAGTGATGAAATAAGAACCCTCCAACACAGTGCAGATGCAGCATGAGCAAAACTTAGTGAGCAATGTATTGTACATGACAAGGCTATGGGCGTCTGTGCAACTATGTACACATTTCTAGCAGCAACTGTTTTCAGACATTATCAGAAGGAAAACACATTGAATTCATCTGGCTTCTTTATACTTTTCAGCAATTACTTAGTTGTTTCCATTGGGTGCATCCATCGTATTACATATCAAGTACCAGCTGAAGCTGATATTGAGTTACCCCAGTATCCAGAAACCAAGGAGAGATGTGTTCACCTTAATCATATTAATTCCAGGCAGTAGCTCAATCCATCTCTAATAAAATTAAATTGACAAGAAGCTTTCTGACTAAAGATAATTAATATGCACAATGCTTCTGCACAATAGGGAGGAGTGAACAATTCCAATATTTTGATAATTTCTGGACCCACCAGAAAAGACACTTAAAATAACGCACACACAGAGAAAAGAATGCAAAACTACACAGTACCACTGCAAGGAGAAATGATAATGTCAGAGCCAAAATATTTAGGAAAGGCCCTTTCTAAACATTCCTATCTAGGCAACACCTGAAATGAAACTAATGTAAAGGGACCTTATACCAGGTATCATACACTTATCTAAGCGAAACAGCTAAATCCTCACTCAAGATCCAGGTTACATTTCTGCTAACTATTCAGCTATTGTTTGTCTATTCACTGGTTTCAATATTGAAATATTTGCAGCACCCTGCTCGGACACAAATATTATGTTGAGGTGATGCTGGTAGCTTACACATAGAAGACATGCATAGGGAACTGGAAGTGTGTGTGTTAGATGGTGGACTAATGTCAGTGCAATGGAAATTCTTGGAATACTTACGTTCTGTAACAACAATAAAAAAATAGAGAGGGAGAGAAAAAAGAAATACAAATTAAGTTGCCAAAGACATCAACAAAAGAGGTCTATAAAACAAGAGTTTGATCACAGTGGAACATACCCAAGGTGTGCATTGGCAGCCTTCTGTTGTGGATGTGCTCCCTGTGTGTCTTGGTCCTGTTTCTATCACTGTTTCAGAAAGAAAAGATTATTGCTTGTTAGATGTTTCTTTCTCTACTCACAGTTCGTATCTTATGCAAAAAGGCCATAACTCAGTCAGCAGGAGCATTTTATTGATATTTGTGGACACAATTGCTAAAACTGAATTGAGCAGCCGGTTGAATGAAAAAATAAATCAAAAAACTTGTATTACGAGCATTCAAAATGCACTCCCTCAAGAGCCCTGAAAGTAACAGAACAGGTTTTCCCAAGTAAGTGGCTTCTTTCACAGAGTTAAGTAGGAATATTTTCTGTTGTTTTTGTTGCGTTCATGGGAGTTTTGATGCTTCTCTGTGTCTAATTTAACACACGAACATTCCAACCAGTTTTCACCAACTGCTCCTTACAGCCCTGTGGATTGTGCACTTGGCTTTGCTTCAGGAATCTATGAGTAACAAAGCCTGTTGAGTATGTGATTTTATTAAAATCTCTACCCATACTTATTTGTTTTATCTGAGCACTGAAATGGATGAACGCATTCTTGTTATTTAATTATGCTGCTATCAAACCACTTCCTCAAGGAAACTGTGATACCTGATAAAAAATATTTGACATCAATAAAAAAGAAAGTTAGAAAACTGTTTAGTCATACAAAAGGTGTGATAGCTAGAAAAAGAGCCAGCTTACAAAAAGGTTAGTGATTCACCCAGCCAAGTTAAACAAGACACAATTGGGGCTAATTGACTTCCCTCCTTCGACCTCCCAAGTATGAGTTTATGAACGCCTGGAAAGCTAAATTAACCCCAATTGTATCTTGTTTAACTTGGCTATTTAAGTTAAATGGATAACCCTTTTGTGACTTGGCTTTTCTTGTAGATCTCACACCTTTGGATAATTAACATTCCTTCTCCCCCACCTTTCTAAATCAATTTTTACTTCAGCTTACATGTTTTGTTTTGTGGTGGAAGAAAAAGCAAAACTCTACAGTTTTGAGCAGACAAGCTCCTCAATGGATAAAGCAAACAAGAAACTTGAAAGTACATTAGAAATAATTAAAAGGTAGCAATTTGCAGTAGGAATTTAAGCATGCTATGGGGATTGCATCAAGAAACTACTGTGACATACAGTAAGTAAGGCATAACTCTAATATGAAAGAAAAAAAAATCTTATCTTTTATATATTTATCAGATAACACATTACATTGTCACCCAATTTACATTGTTGTACCTAAATCAAAACTTTTACTACTGAGCACTTATGAAGCTGCTCCCTCTGACTTCAGCAGATGTTATTAGGCACTCAAAGTATACCAGAATAAGATTATACTTAAAATGTAGGTAGGTCCTCACTTTTCAGAAACTTTTTTTTTTTTTTTTTTTTTTACAGCATTAACTTTAGGAGTAGGCTCAGTGTCGTGGTTTCATATAAAATGAAGATAATTGTGAAAATTAGGTTGTTGTCATGAACTGCTGGTAGAATTAGAAGGCATCTCCTGTCAAGCTTATAGTATGAAAATACAGAAAAAGCTTTAACAAGAAGCATTTAATGGATTTTATCTGTGGAATTTTCTCTGTCAGCATCTGAAAAGCTGCAATGTTTCCTGACCTTGTAAGGCATCTGAATGAGCAACATGCCTGTAGCAGAAGCAGCATCTGGAGATGGTTGCCTAAAGAGGCAAATCTCTGTCTGGAGGTGCTTCTCATACTCCTGTGTCTATAGAGCAAGCCTAGCTTCAATGGATCAGGTTATTGAAATAAATCTAGACTTAAGTGCTCAAGAAGGGCCACTGTCGTGGTTTGAGGCCCCTCAAACAGTTCTGTGCCTCCCCCCCCCTCTTTCTTCCCCAGTCCCGGGGAAATGGGA
>JASSUY010036102.1:0-48924 GCA_032466535.1 Forpus xanthops
AGGGAAGCTGTGAATGCTCCATCGCTGGCGGTGTTCAAGGCCAGGTTGGACATAGCCTTGGGTGGCATGGTTTAGTGCGAGGTGTCCCTGCCCATGGCAGGGGGGTTAGAACTAGATGATCTTGAGGTCCTTTCCAACCCTAAATATTCTATGATTCTATGATATTTATTTTGGTTTTAGGATTTAAGATTTCCTTGCAGCATTAAAAGGGAAGAATATGAGGAAGCTCAGTTTCCCATTCCTTAAATTAAAGACACCCAACTTTAAAATATATTTATATTTGATTTATTATTTACATAAAGGAAATCCATAATCAGCAGAGTAACCATGTATTTCCCTGTATTCAGGGAAAATTAACTGAGGTGTACATGATTATACATATAAAAATTAATTCTCTAATAATCTATTACTGTCTTTGTTGTAGTAACCTTAAGGTCCAAGCCTTTGTCCTATCTTCTTTGCTTAAAGCATAAATTACACAGTTTGCCTCAAATTAAAAATAATTCTTATTTCACTTAACATGCAAATCTAGAGTTATAAATTACCTTAAATCATGATACTGGCTAAATGCATTTGTTTCCATGAAAAACAAAATGGTTTGTCTCTCTTCTGCCCTTCCCCCAAGCCTTCTTCACAAGATTAGCCTCAGGCTAAAATGGTTTTAAGTAGAGTAAAGCTGGTGGTAAACACTTACCTTTGACAATATTATTGCCTAATGAACATTGCAGAAAAGGGTGTATGCAGTGCAAGTGTCTGTCTGTGGCTGCAACCTACACACAATCCTTGTGCCAAGGACCTACTGCTAGTAGGCAAATATACACAAAAGAGAAAAGCCCTTTGATGGTTTAATCCCAAACATACTTAACTGTCACATAGTTAATCTTTTAGATTAAAAATGACTCTTGAGTTCTTCTTGAACATTTTTATGTTAGTGGATGAAGGAGGTTAAATGTAGTTCTCGCGCCTGTCTGGACTGTTCTTTTTTTTTTTAAACTATTCTCCCCCGCCCCTTAGTTCAGCATGACTTTTCTCTCTCTTTAATCACAGATACACCCCTAAAGAACCCTTAGCCCTGATACTTCTGAAATACCCCCTGCTAGCAGGCAGGTAAAAATATTTTACAGACTTTGCCAAAGCAGACTTCATTGATATCATCAGAGGACTAAATCTACAGGTCAAAACCAAGTGTTTCAAAACAGCTTAACATGCAAGTTTTACTTTCCTAGAAAAAAGTTTCAAAGAACAACAAACCCCCTACGTTCATCACAAATCAAGTCATCATTCTTAAATTTCAACATAAAACTTGTGTTTTGCTATTGGTTTTCTAGAACACTGCCAAGTTTGATACTGTTTCTATCAAAGACAGCAGAAAAATCAGTCTCACATATTTTAAATCTATGGTTGCTTTAAGCTCTAATGCATTAAAGTTTGTGAATAATCTCCTTTTTTGATACTGTTTCTATCAAAGACAGCAGAAAAATCAGTCTCACATATTTTAAGTCTATGTTGTTTAAAGCTCTAATGCATTAAAGTTTGTGAATAATCTCCTTTTTTAAGGGGTCTTGAGTTCTTTTTGGGATTAGATGGAAGATCTTTCAAGTATAACACTAAGAAGGAGTCACATTTCAAGTTAGAATTTGTGCTCTGATGGGATATTTTTTGAGTAATATTTCTTTCCACTATAACAGTAGTTTCACTTCGTGATGGTTTTATCTTGACTTCCGACTACATTTTTATGTAGTGGGATAGAATTTTTTTTGTAAAGTGAATGTGCAAGACCTGTTGGAAAAACATTTGTCCTTAGCAACGTACTCATAGAATTCGGTATAGTTTGCTCAGAAGTGTTATTTTAGGATGACCTTTACACATATGGTATGATGAATTCTTCTTTTTATTTGATTGTAAAGATGTTATGATCAAGGGTCAAAATAAATATTGCCTTTTTCAGCCATAAAAAAAAGAGAGCGACAAATGAAACCATCTTTTTCAAACAACATGATAGCATGCAGAAGTGATGTCTGCATTTGGAAACTACTGTATTTTTAAATTCACATATACAGAAAAGCCCTAGTGAAACATAAATAGAGATCAATTTTATACAATTCAAGTAGCCACACATGCTATGGAACTCACCGTTTTTCAGCCTAAAGAAGAGAGATATTTTTTATGTTTTTCACTGATAGAACAGTGTATTTATGTTTATGGGAATTTATACATTGTAATAAATTGTTAAGAAAAATTAAAAGTTGAGCATTCTGAGGTCAGCAGCATTTCTAACAAGGATGTTAAATCCTAACATGTTATTTTTGAATAATTAGCATAATGTTCTGCAAATCTTTCTAGGTAGATTACAGGATTTGAATATTCAAATATTTTTAGTTGCATAAGCCATATAATTATGAAATTGTACAGAACAGTTATTTCTCAAGCAATTTGGTAATCTTTTCTTACAAGAATTTACCTTATGTTCATTGTTATAAGAAACAGAAATAGCTTTCCGCTTACCATTCTGGAAAGGATGGAATTCATCATTCTGCCATAAAGACCCTAGAAAGCAAGGAAAATGTTATTAGTTATTATACACTTATCTGCAGGGATCCTAGCTGCCTAACAATGCTTCAGCATCAAAACAAAAAATGAATATATGTGTACAAATCATAGATCAATAGTTTAATGCAGTTCTGAATATATAGTACATGCACTTAGCAGGTACTGGATTAGAAAAAATCACAGGCTATTGTGTATATCTGTATTTAGAACTGTGTGCCAGCTGGAATTTATCTGCACGGTGTTCATAAAATACAGACATAGGATCTTGGCATCTGACTTGTGATTGTGCTTTTGCAAATAAAACCATGGTCTTGCTGCCACTCTGCTATGGATTGGGAGAAAAAGGGTAAAAGCATGTGCGTAAGGGGTTAAGATGAGAAGAGACAGTTATAAGTGAAATGTTGAAAGATTTTCTTCTTAAAACATTACAAAATTTGTATTATGGTTAAAAAAGTAATCTTTACATATTTATTAAAATAATTATTCAGCCTTTACATTTTGCTTAAGAAAAAGATTGCTCATGGTTAGAAGTTTGCAATGGTTAGACTGGGGTACTGAGAAAGCACTAAGTGCACCACACACCTCATCAGCATGCTTTAACTGTGATGTAGAAATGAAAGAATGACTACTAGTTAACTCTCTTTTCTTCCTTCTTTTCTATTATCCCCTTCAGTCTATTTTATACCTGACATCGCAGCTATTCTGTTTTCTTTAGAAAGAAATGAATCACTGCTACCAGTTCCTTTAACTAAAGGTTGAACAGAGAGAGATCACTTTCACTCACTATCTACCCAGAGAGGATTTTAACTTTTCTATAACATCCTGTGCTACACATCCCAATTGTGCAGCTCGAGAATAAAAAGTTATCAGGACAATAGGCTGAATTTGGCTATCATTTCTCACACAGAATACAGCTTTACTCCTGCTGAAGTGGCCAGGGTTCAGGAGTATAGGTACAGAATCTGCCTATATCTTCCTGGTATGTAGTTTTAAGAGTTTTATGCCAAAGAAAGGAGAATGCTTAAACCACACTTGTTATTCCTAACTATTTTCATTCTTTGAGAAAATTAAATACTATACTAAACATACAAGGGAAAGAATTAAGGAATTCCATTAAAAATATGTTTAGAAAATATTACTATAACCAAGAGATACAGTGACAAACCACTTCAAAAAAAAGTTGCTCTCTAGGTAGGGCTGTTACCTAGGAAAATCAGAAACTATGATAGATTGATTGCAGGTTCTCACCATAACCACATATACCACTGGATGAAATACAACTATTTACAGGTGAGTGTCCAGATCGAGAATTCCCTAGTACAGTACAGGAGTTATTTCCGTTCAAGGAGTTTACCTTGGGCAAAAAGGGAGTTTCCAGGGTGCTCTGTGCTGCAGAAATTCAGACTTAATCTAGGTTGCAGCACAGCACAGGGAACAGGGAGCCTGGATAAAACTAATGTAAATTAGAACAGTCCCTGAGGGCTGCTCTAATTTACACGGAGATTCATTGGCCTGTAACCAGCCTTCAATCTGAGCATCTACAGAGATGGCTTAAAGCCACTTTTGCTCCATTCTTTGTGGGCTCCATCTCCTGCATGGTGTTTCATGTGAGATGTAGCACAGAATATCTCTTTTGCTTCATGTATGAAATGCAGGAAAATAAGGCTCCCCTCAGCTGAAGAAACAGTATTTCACATAAGCTTAAAAGGAATCCTTTGACCAGTCATCTCAGTTGAGACAGGTTCCCACAGCACGTTGGGTTCTGCGTCCTTCCCAGAGATCTTTGCTCCTCAGGCCTCACAGTTTGCAAACTGTGCTGTTTGGGTGAGGTAGTCATTAATCCACTGACTGTCTGGGGCTCTCACATAAAACATCCATTCAGTTCAGGAAGGCAGCCCTTGCCTGTCCTCCCAGCTTTTGAGTCCCCTGCCACAAAGCCATAATAACTTTTTTTTTTTTCAAAAGCTACTTGTAAACCAATAAAATCTCACCATTTCATAAATGCCCAAAAGTTGTTATTGACTTCAAAGGAATTATGTTCACAAATGGGTAGACTTTGTTTCTAGTTCTTAACTGCTTAATTGTTAAGGTTCTACAACATGACTTACAATGTTGCAAGATACAAACTGAAAATTGTGAGCCTGTCATCTATCAGCCATGTGTGCAAGCCCCCAGACTGATACACAAGTTGTTCAGTACAACATGAGTATCATCTTGAAGTCATTGCAGTAAAGTTTGTGCTTAGTTAAGTGTATGTTTTAATGTCCTGCTAAATCATGACTTAAATGCTTACATGGATTCAGATGAGCAGAGCAGCTGAAAGTAAAATAGGTTTAGTGTGACAGCTAATGTATGTGTTCTTTTTGGACACAAACAATTTTTAATAACAGGTTACTTGCTGCTATATAGAATACAAAATCATTATTTTAGAAGTGAGTCAAGGCTTCTGCTAGCTTTTGCTTTCACTGGCTGAAATAAATAATCTGAGTGGGTGTGAATATGACCACCCAGTTCTCAAATTTTGAGAAACGCCAAAAAGTTTTTTATTTCCTTTTTAAAAATCAGATTTGTCTATTAATGTAATTCCTTTCAGCATTTCTGGCATTAGCATTACAAATGTAAAAAGAAAAAAAAAAAAGAAAAGGAACAAAAAAATCAAACAAAAAATGTCCAAAAAACCCAACCCCCAACTTATTCAGTTCTATAGTTCCGTGGTTGCTCAGTTTCTGAATCAATAAAGAAAATCACCTATTTTTAATCTCAAGCTCCTGAAGAGGGCAGCACGTTCTAGATATTATTGAACTATAAGCTTTGAGATGACAGCCCTGGCTTTACTGTACTGCATACAGAGGAAGGGGGGAATAAGAACTTTGTGGATAATTTGTGTAGAGAGTTCCCATGATAGAGTAAGTCAGTAGGAGTTCTAGGCTGTTACAGACCAAAACCAAAACTTGTTTAATTAATAAAGAGAACATTCAGATTAGCTACCTGAAGCAATGCATTTAGAAAGACAGCAACAAAATACCAGCAAGGAGTGCTTCCATGAGGAATATATTTTATCTTTAACACCATGGATAACTTTTCCTATTGGCAGTGCATTGACTATCAAAACTACTAAAGGGGTTAGATTTAATTATCTCACTTCTTTGCACATTTCATCTCAATTGCTATGGCAACATTCAGTTGCCTCAGCAGCAATGTACACTTTAATCAGATAATTCCTCACTCATTTCTCCATGCACCACAGCAATGTAGTCAAATTTACAGCCAAACCCAGATGCATCTGGTAACACCTCTTAGCAATTAATGGCTAGGTTTCCCCTGCCTCTCACCCATAGCCACAAATATTTCTAGATAATTTTGCACCCTAATGACAAAGGCTTTAGGAGATGGAAAGTGTGCGTACTTTAAATCTTCTCCACTTCACTGATTTTATGCTGTTTTTTGCCACCACTCCCTTTTTACATGGTTCCTACTTACTCGGGAGCTCTTCTCATCAAGCTATGGGCAGGTCTTCTTGTCCCTGCAGGAACTGTTTCAGGGCTGAGAACAGGAAACATAATAATCAGCAGACAATATGGCTCCTCCCATATTCCACCCTGCCCTGAAAAGCTTTTTGTTTGATTACTCAGCTGTGATTAAATGCTTCGTCAGAGTACATCATAGTTCTTTAAATTTCTTGGCCCAGGAATCAGGAACATAGGCTAAAATAAAAGTAATTAGGAGTGATGAGCAGATACTGGGGACTCCATATTGAAATGCAGACAGTAAAAAGAGTCAGGAAGCTAAAAGTACATAAGGGTTACTAAATTCATATTGTAGGAAGTCTTGATATTTCTGACAAAGAATATTGTCTGGTTTGAAAACGTCACCACCAAGGTAAAGTGGGAACAGAGATAAGTTCCTAATGGTGCCTAGCTTCTATGGTGAAAAACACATTAGGAATGCATTAGATAGACTGAATCAGATTGGATTATAGTTAGACGTATAGGAGAGAATAATAGACATAAAGCATTAAAATGTAATTCTGCATATTCTGGATTGTCCTTGAATAGTCAGTTAGTTGATTTTGCTTTTTTGCATTAAAGAAAATAGTCCACACTGCTTCTTGCTTCTAAATTCATTTTTCATTGCTGTTCATCTGCTCACGTGTAATAAACTATCACAGCTTATTTTCAAATAAGATCTCAGATTACTGCTGTTTTTAAAGATTTTTTCGAAACCCTGGCTAAGTAGAGAGTTGACTTGAGACACTCTTGTCCCCGAGAGGTATAATGGAGTCAGAACCATTTTATATCTTGTCAATGACAACAAGATTTGATCCTCCTCCCTGACTATGTAGTATAAAGTCACTCTCTACAGTTTATTTCTGTGAGCCACAGCAGCTTTTCTGAGGTTTCATAACACAAGATATTAGAAAAAAAAAAAAATAAAAGAAAGCATCAACTTAAAAGAAAATACAGGAAAAAGTATGCCCAGTTTGCTTTTTACACATGACAAAGGGTTTAATCATGTATAGCATGAAAGTCCATGTTACTTATATAACATGAAAGTCATGATCCTCTTGAGGATCTGGGGAGACTTTTCCAGATGAGGTGCTGAAGCCTAACATTTGTGGGCTCATGTCATATGACAGCTCTGTCTCCTAATACGTCAGTGATGTATTTTTAAGGTTGTGAGGGAGAAGCTGCAAGTTGGAGAAGCTGCAAGTTAAAGAATCTACAATGCTTTTTCACATAAGCATTTCTGAAGATGTACGCATATACCTTTTTAATCAATAGGTCTAATCTCATAAATGAAAGTTGATTATATTTGCAGGGCTGGTCCCAGTAGTTTAAAGTACGTATCTCCCTATAGCTTTGTATATATAATGCAAGCTTTATATATAACTATACACTGTAAGTTTTAATACTGTGTACAAACATTTGTGCCATAGAGGATGCAAAGATCATTTAAGTTCAAAGTTAGAAGTTCTGTACTAAAATTAAAACTTAAAAAACTCCAAAACTTTATATCTAAAGAATCCAATATCCATGCATAGCTAGAGGTTACAAAAAGATTGTAGTATAACTTGTGACCACTTAAAGAGTTTATTTAAAACTTGATACATGTAACATGGGAAGAGCTATGCTGATTTCCACCATCTGAGAATCTGATGCATAGTCTTTATAATAACAATTTTATAGTGTTGAAGTTATCTATACCATATACAACTGGAAATCTATGCCAAACAATATATTCCTTGCTTAAATAGTTCATAAACTGGAGACTTTCATAAAAGATATTGCAAAAACCCCCACAGAACAGTACCTTGTCATCAAAGGATGCTTTTTGGACCTTCTGGGTTTTTACTGCAGTACAGAAGAGAGGAAATTTGACTTTATTCTTTATGGGCTCAAAGGCCATATGAAAATATGGAAATGGACAATTATTATATGTTCCCTTTGTGCATACTCCTATTGAATTTGTTGATTTTATGAATTTATGAGATATAACTGAGTTGAAGGCTGATATATTTGAGTCTATTCATGTCTATTCCAAGTAAAAATATTCCAGTTCTGGAACATATTTTTCTATCCTTTTGATTCTTGGCTAGAATTATATGAAAGATGTACCCAACAAATATTAGGAAAAAGTTATCTATATAAAAAAAGCAAACTTGTTATTTTAAATTTTATCAAGCACTTTACTTGTTTGTGCTTATTTGAAATAATCAAAAGTTGAACATTTTCAAAACAGGATTTTGGTGAGGGTGTGCTTTCTGCAGGGTACAATAGAGTATATAATACAATGTAATCTCAAATCTAAGGCATGCCACATGGTTCCATAGGGGACATAGGGGACACATTATTCTTACTAGGTTTCTTATCAGCAGTTTATAAATTTCTGTCACAGGTTGACTTTAATTTTCAGTAATAGTTTGTCTCCTCCCCACCTTTCACTCCTTCTCCAAGTAAGTTTCTCCTTAGTCTCTGTTTTAACCTAGCCCCACCTCTTCCCTCATTTTGAGTATAATAAACTACATTTTTTATAACCTACAAGAACTCACTTCAGCAATCCGGCAGGGCTCCCTTTCCCTCTAGCACCAGCAGAGCTCCTGGCATCCTGCCACTCACTGCTCAGCACCACCCTGCTCTCTGCAGGCGCCTTCTCCAAGAACTGCTGCATTCCAGGAGTCCATCACAGAGCCTCTTCCTGATCCACCAAACCAGACATTTTCCTGGGAAAACCACCCATTTCCCCTGATCCCAGCTCTTTGTAGCATGAATGTTTTGCCTCTGGAAGAGGACATGGAATCTGGCAGCAGTAGCTGCTGCAGCTCCATTTTTCATATGGTTGCTGGTGGAGAATTTGTGTGTCAGAAACAGGGTAGCATGACAGGAAAATTCAAAAGCCCAGCAAAACTCTCCAGAGTTTCCTTTTTTTGATTCCCACTTCCAGGTGCTCAACATATTCTCCCTCTCCCCAGGGTACAGACTCGTATATTGCTTGGAGCAGTTTCTGCTCAGTTTTCTAGTAGGTTAGTTTCAACACTGCTTGATTTTAAAGAACCATTCTATAAAGCCTTATCAATGCAGAGTCCATTTCCCTTGTTTATAGAAGTCACCATATTATTTTTTTTTTTTACAGCTTAACCAAGCTGGAGAGTGAAACTACTGCAGAGGAGGCACTGTTCACTTTTTATATATGTTATACACACACACATACATACATATATGTATGTACAGAATTTATGTATGCTTTTACTGTAGCACTTATACTCCCTAAAGGTATTATTATGTTGTTAGATGAATTAAAATTAAACAAGAGGTAAAAGTGCACTTGAACTGAAAACTGTTAAGAAATGCCTACAGGCATGACAAAAGTGAACAGCAGGAATTTATCCAGCTGTGTGTGCCTAGGAGTTCCTCTGGGCCGACTGACTGTGCTCCCATTTCTGCTGAAGGAAATGCAATTAAAAGAAAAAAAATCATAGAGGTGTTGTGTTTTCCACAAAATTACATGCACAGCTTTTTCTTCTGCCTTCAAGATAAAAATGGAGGGAATTTTTGTCAAACTTTAAGCTACAGGACAGAATGGAGACAGATGATGAGAATATATAAAAGAAGAGCCCAGAATCCATAAATCAGAGTTCTACCCAGGTCAGAAATGTGGTGGCAGGTAGTTTTGCTGAGAAGCACATCTAATAACATCTGGAATCAGTGAAGTATGTGAGATCAACTTTGAGAACTTTTCTATAATCTGTCCTGATATAATATTTTCTAAACTAAATGCAAAAGAGGCCCTTTTTTTGTACAGGGCCTCTGTACAGAGGATTGAATTAAATCCCATGTAGAATACCTGAGATGTGCAGAAATGACATTACCAAAGGTCTGCATATGGAGATCAAAGACACAATCATAAAAAACAGTGGTAGTAGTATGTGTTAGATACACACTAAATTTGTTTAGCAAATCACATTTTATGCAGGTGCAAATGGAGGCACTCATTAAAAGTGAAGGTGAACAAACTGAATAGGTCATTTATCTTTGGGGGTAAAATTGTTAGGTTTACAACTTCCCTTCATTCAAATGTCAATACTATGTATGTCACAGTGAAAGAATTTGCTGTGTAAATTATTACATGTGTTGCAATGAAAAAGAGTAAGACAGCTCAATATCCCAGTCACATAATGAAATAACTACTCTAATCAGTTAATTCAGTTATTTTTATGTCAGTGTTATACAACATTTCTGACCATGTCAGTACATCTTTGTTGACTCAGAAGTGCTCAAAACTCAAAGAGCACCGGGACCTGGAGACATGAAGACATGGTAGGAAGGAAGATGAAAAATATAATTGTCTCATTTCTACAATATTGTAATCCCAATGGTACCACTGGAAGCACTCCCAGTTTGCACCAGGACAAAAGAAAGCATCTTTCTCTGATTCTACGTACTTGCAAACTGTATCTTAATAATGGCTATATTTGTAGTCCAGCTTGCATATCATGAAAGGAAATATGTGAAAATTAAAACAAATATTAATGTATGTATTACAATAATAGAACAAATAGGGATGTGGCTTTCTCCTGGTGAAAACTGAAATCAATCTTCTTTTGTGCTTTGAGCACTTTGGCTCTAAGCTCAAGTCCTATAATCTGATTGGTGCATCATAGAATCAGTTAGGTTGGAAAAGACCTCTGAGATCATCAAGTCCAACCTCAAACCTAACACTGCCAAGTCCACCACTAAACCATGTCCCTAAACGCCACATCTACACATTTTCTAAATACCTCCAGGGATGGTGACTCAACCACTTCCCTGGGGCAGCCTCTTCCAATGCTTGAAAACCTTTTTGGTGAAGAAATTTTCCCTAATATCTACACCAAACCTTCTTTGATGTAAGTTGAGGCCATTTCCTCTTGTCCTACCACTTGTTATGTGGGAGAAGAGACTTTTTCTTACCTCACTACAAACTCCTTTCAGGCAGTTGTAGAGAGTGCTAAGGTCTCCCCTGAATTTCCTTTTCTCCAGACTAAACAACCCCAGTTCCCTCATCCACTCCTCATAAGACTTAATCTCTAGACCCTTTAAAAGCTTTGTTGCCCTTTGGCAATTGTTAATCCAGCAACAAAATGTCTGTCTTTTAGTGAGGGGCCCAAAACCAAACACAGTATTCGAGATGTAGCTTCACCAGTGCCAAATATAGGATTATCACTTCTCTAGTCCTGTTGGCTGCACTATTTCTTATACAGGCCAGGATGCCATTGGCCTTCTTGGCTGCCTGGGCACAGTGCTGGCTCATGTTCAGCCAGCTGAACCAACACCCCCAGGTCCTTTTCCGTTGGGTAACTTTCCAGCCGCTCCTCCATAAGCTATTGTGTTGCATGAGGTTGCTGTGATCCAAGTGCAGGACCAGCACTGAGCCTTGTTGAACCTCATCCAATTGGCCTTGGCCCATCAATCCATCCTGTCCAGATCCCTCTGTAAAGCCTTTCTCCCCTCAAGCAGATTAACATTCCCACCCAACTTGATGTCATCTGCAAACATACTGAGGGTGCACTTGATCTCCTCACCCAGAACATTGATAGAAGTATTAGATAGAACTGGCCCCAATACTGAGTCTTGGGGAACAGCAGCTGTGACCAGCCACCAACTGGAGGTAACTCCAGCACCACTCTTTGGGCCTTTTCATCCAGCTATTTTTTATCCAGCAAACAGTACACCCATCTATGAGCAGCAAGTTTCTCCAGGAGAATGCAGCGGGAAAGTGTCAAAGGCTTTACTAAAGTTTAGGTAGACAACATCCACAGCCTTTCATTCATCAACTAAGTGGGTCACCTTGTCATAGAAGGAGATCAGGTTAGTTAAGCAGGACCTGCCTTTCATAAACCCATGCAGGCTGTGCCTGATCACCTGTTACTCCTATATGTGCTGCGTGATTGCACTCAAGATGATCTGCTCCATAACCTTCACCAGCATTGATATCAGGCTGAGAGGCCTGTAGCTCTCCAGATCCTCCTTCTATTCCTACTTGGAGATGGATGTCACATTTGCTAACCTCCAGTCAAGTGGGACCTCCCAGTTAGACAGGGCTGTTGATAAATGACTGAAAGTAGCTTGCTGAGCACTTCTGCTGCTTCGTGAATACTAAATGCAAGTAGCTGAGATTAATATTTTTTTATATGAAACTAAACGATTTGTATACGTGAGACTATTTTTCCTTCAGAGTAGAGCTCTGTGAAATAAATACAACCTTAAAATAAACAATAGCCTCAAAGATATTTGACTTTATAAGGCACTTCCATGCTTAAAAGTGCCGAAGTAAAATGCATTGGTTTTGTACAACAGCTCTGCTCTTTGGAGCAAATCCAGATTCCAACTTATTGGGAGAAACTTTTGCTTCTGGATCAGGCCCCCTTGTGTATATTCACATTCATGCATGATTACTTTAGTGGGAAAAGTGTTTTTATTCCCACTTCTGATGGAGTGAACTGAATTCTCTTTTGACATTACTTACTGTATCAACAGTGAGATTTATGCATTCTCAGTGTATTTAAATTCTGTGCTATACTAAAACTGAACTATCCCAATGAAAAGTAGCAGAAAACCTGCTAATTTGCAATGAGGAGCATCTTCAGTAATAACAGGATGCATGAGACAGGAGGAACGCAGCTTGGCCTTTTGCAGCCTATTTGGGTTTTCCAAGTCTTGTAGTTAAAAGCTGTAAAAGGTATTTTTATTAGTGAACTGAGAAAATTAGATAAATCCTATGAGACTTAAAGGCATGTGGAAACCTGTTCTGCCATTCTAACAAAGTAATTTTTCTTGATGCAACTGCACTAAAACAGTTCCTTTTGTGAAATAATTCAATTGTTAAATTATTTTTGTGTATGAGTAGAACACATTTAATAAAACTCACTTGTACCCTTTTTGCATGTTCACATAATAAACACTCTGCTTGCACTATATCCTTGTTGCTTTCTTTGGCAAAATTTGGTGTATACTGTGGGTCGATATTTTATATATTACGTATAATATTTTAAAGAACATTTGTGGAAAGGATATAAAAAATATGGTGCACAGGCATATTATAGCTGAGACTGCCAAAGGAGCATGGACAACTTAGACCCCTAGTCCTGATTGAAATTCCATGGAAGGCAGGCTGCTGTGGCAATCCCAGACTATGTACAGAACAGAATTTCTCAGCATTTATTCAAGTATGCACCTTAAAGTGAAACTTCAGTGTGATCAAGTACCGCACACATAGTAACGAGCTTTGCAATTTCCTGAATAGCTTTTACAAGGGGGACTCATGCCTCTTTCTCCTCCCTTTGCTCTTTATGTCCTGCTTTCCTTTTTCCACTCCCTTCTTCTTAAAGCCTAAGTCCATCAACCTGATGGACTTAACAGGAACTGGGGTCATCATGGTGATCAGTGACTTGGGCGGCTGAGCATTCAGCCATTGATCACTCTGAATAGATTCATATATCTTAGGCATGCCATCACAAGCAGCTGCTTCTACTTAGCTTGCCAGCTTTCTGTCACCTCGAGGATTCAATGAAGTTCAGAGGCAGTGTGAGAAGGTTATATAATTCTGTCAAGAGATCACGTCTTTGATTTTTTTTCATCTCTTAGACATACATGTCTTCCCTTTGGGGGTCTATCACAGACTGAGAACTTCCAATATATTACATACCATAACGCAGCAGCATAAGGAGTGCTATATGAAATATATAAACGTTCTTCCTTTGAACAGAATAGCAGGAACCTTCACTCCTTTCTTTTATGAAAGAACATTACCTAATGCTGAAGAGAAACCACAGCTGTATTCATGTGTGCACGCACATGTTTTGCTTGTAATTTGAAACACATTCCCATAAAACTTTCCCGATACTATCACATCGAGTGTTCCTTCTCCTCTTATATTTAAATATTCTGTGCTGAATTTGCAAGAATAAAAAGTAACTTTAATCGCTTGGATAAAATATTCATAGTTCAACAACTTTACTGGGAAAATAAAATATATTTCACCAAGTCATTAAAAGGACGCTGGGAGCTTGAACGCCACTTTCTCATCTAAAAACTTGTCATGCAGTGTAACTGACCTTCTTTTGCTCTATTTTTTTCTGTTTACTTAGCACAGGTATTTTGTGCTCTGGCTCACATACACTGAATTACAAAGCTGCCACAATTTTGGATGTTGCTACTTCCCAGATTTACGCCCTGCCCTCCACTGGAAAATCACATTCCCATTGACAGACCAGAAGATTAGTAGAAATGCTCTTTCACTGGCAGTTTAAATTAACAGGCAAAGTGAATGTAAGTGGCTCAAGTAGAGGCACATGCTTCTCTCTCTTGTCCCTGTAGGTTGACAGCAATTTCCAGCAGAATAGTAAGATGGACAGCTGTGAGCATGAATATCCAAAATCATGGCAGTTACATCTGGCAGAGCTTGTCTGTCAAAGACCCATGACTGAAAGGTTGGTTGTCAGTGCAGTCTCTGCAGGCAGGGGTCTGCTGGAGAGAGGCACTGGAAAGCTCAGGCCCAAAAATCCTCTCCAAACAACAGGCAGCAGCCAAAGAATGAAAATAACCGCAGTGCACAGGAAAAAGAAATGTTGTAGTAAAGTCCTATTTCAAAGTTTTAAAATAATGCTAAAATGATTTACAGGACTCAGGCTGGCTGTATCCACTGGGCTGAGTTCCTGTTACAGAATAGGATGTGAGGGAGTGAATATGAAAGTGTTCATGATTAATAATTATGATAATGATAGTAATATTCTCTGGTCTTCTAAATGATGCTTCCAAACATTCACAGAAAAAAAAAATTGTAGGCATTTTCTAGGAATTAGAGAAAACCCTCCAACATTCAAAAGATTTTTTTTTTTTTAAATTGGTCATCTTGAAAAAATTCAAATTGACAGTGTCCCTTTTAATGATACACTTCAAAGCTTTATGAAATCTCCCTGTCAAATGAGGCTACTACCTTAACACATATTCAAAAATGTGTATGCAGCTTGAAAATGGATTAAACAGCCAGGAAAAGAGGCCATATTCTGTTATACAAATGCAGTTCCAGGGTTTTAATGAATCTGCAGAATTTAACAATAAACATGGTGCATAAATTAAATTGATTTACTATGCAATCTGCTACTTAAAAAACAATGAAATAAAGACTTACGGCTTCCTATTCCACCATCTTGCTGTTTTTATACTTTATCATACTAAAAAATGAAAAGAAATTAGTATCAGTCAGTATTGCAGGATTCCAGATTAGCTTTTCATATAAACCAGGTGCAAGCTATTAAGAATGTGCTTCCCCCTTTTTTTAAAAGACCCTCTTTCTGTCTTTTGTTTATAGCCATTCAGTTAAAAAGGAAAGAAATGTCCAAACTAATCTATACAGTTTGGAATTTTTGGTGTCTGTCTTGGCTATTTGGAGGCATCAGCTCTGCTCCTGAGTACTCAGTATCTTGTAAGGCCCATTTGAAGTTCACGTTAGAAGATATAAAATTTTAATAGAAAGTTAAATAATTTAAATTGAAATTAAAACAAATGCAAATACATCTCTACATAATATGCTTGCTATAAACCATTTCAAAGCCAAATCCATTGCTTGGACTGAAACTAAGGTGACTTCACTTTAAATCACAACTCTGTATTTCAGCAATTGGCATCTTGTGAAGTGGCTGTGCCACTTGCAAAATATTTAAGGACAATACTAAACAACTTCAACTTTCCTAATGTTAGTTAAAAGAATAATCAGTTTTCCCATCTCTTTAATTTTTTTGCCTCTTCAAATACTGTTATTAGCATTCTTTTTCACACATCCTCCTTCCTCCTTTTCTTTCAATTATTTTTTTCTTTCTAAATTAATCCTTTGTTTGAACTGTTACTTTTGAGAGACAAGAAAAGTTGTACAATGAACAGCTGAATGTTTGCCAGTTTGCTTTAGGTCTTTTCATGCTCCTTTTCTGAGGACAGATCCTACAAGGTGCTGAGCATCAGGCAACTCACTATAAATTGAGAGTACTGAGAATATCTAGAAAAATCTTAGCATATTGCAGGATCATGCCTTGCATAGCAAGTTCTCCAAGTGATGACTATTTATGTTTCACTGAATAGACTTAGCATAAATTTTAACATCCCTGATACGATTGGGGTCTTTTATGGGCAACAAGGAGGTATTTTTCATGACCGTATCACTCAGCACTTTGAGAATGAAGTGTATAGCAATGCCACCCAGAAAGTCTGGCAAAGAACCAGATGTCACAGTTACAAATGCACACAAAAATTGGAATACATTAGAGGCAATTACATAATAATTCTAAACACACTTATACACAATCACCAAGAAATCATATAATCTAAGCATGAATGACCCTCAAAGTACCATTCACCTGGCTTGGGGTTTTCTATGTTACAGGTGCAGCATTAAGGAATATTGCAAATATATATGCTAACTAATCTTTTTAATTAAACCCTGTAATGTTAACCTAAATTTTTTACTCACAATTTTTCAGTCCATTATAGAGGCAGTATACATACTTGCTATTTCTCCACTTCTCACAGTTAAGCATTCATGATTTCTGTCACAGATGCAGTAAATAGCCACAGAACCTGTAGGTGGGCCTGAGCAGTTCCTGTATCATACAGATCTGACCTGTGCAGGACACTGTGCCTGTGAGGCCCACTGCTACCCTTGCTGCTGGCTGCCTTACACAGCCAAGGCTGCAGCAGATCTGTGGAGACTGCTCTCTCACTTACACATTGTTGTGACACAGAAAGTCCCTGCAGGATAGAAACTCGCAAATTCAGAATTACCTTGAGTTAACTTTAGTAAAGGTGCACTGTACTGTTTGTGGTTAAAAGCTGCATGAATTATCTCAGGCTTTTTCTTGATAGATGAAAATTATGTTTATGGCTATGTTTGCAGTTCCATCTACCCCAATGACAATATACACACAGATACATTGTTACCTTTTCACTTCAAATGTAGACAGTCAGATTATACCTAATAGACCTAGACATGCCAATATAACACAGTGAGTTTACACATAGTGATCTAGCTATACAATAACTTCTTATAATACAGAATATGAAGAAACCCCAAGCATTTAGAGATTAAAAACTCACTCTCTTGTTGAAATCTGAAACCAGAATCAAACAGCCCCTCCTGATGACAGAAGTATCTATACAGACAAAGTTATACTGCAGAAACAGAGTGCATATGAGAAGCTGAAAAATTTGTATATGAAATGTGGTTTACAATGTGGTTTGTCTAATACATAAAAGGCTTTGCCAATTATTTGCTAACTCCATGGGAAAATCTCAAGCAAGAGAAGAACCTTTACAAATATAACTTAAGCAGTTTTCATTTGCTGTATATACCAGGTACACAGCGAGGCCTGCAAACTAGAAACAGTGCTATAAACATCATCCCCAATAGCTGTAGTCAGCTGGGGTATTTCCAGGGAGCTCTTGGTAAACACTGTGCTGATGATAGACTCCTATTAGTTTGCCATGCAATAATTTGTTTAGGAAATGCTATCAGTATGCTTCCATTCAAGGATAAGTATAACCTTTCTATAATTACACAATTACTTTCCTTCAGTTTTATCCCTTCATGATTCTATACCAAATAACATTAATTAACCCTATGTATCATAAAAATTTATTAAAATGTAGGGATGTTGACCTTCAATGCAGAGAATTAGCAAGCATTTATTCTGAGTCTAAACAGCTAAAGATTTAAGAAATACTAGACCAGGAAGAAAAAAAGAAAAAACAAACAAAACCAAAACGAAACAGGAAAACAAGACTGTGAAAAGTTATTGCTCCCCAAAAAAATTCTTGCTCCTTTTGAACTAGTTTACTCAGCTTATATAAGAAAATAGCAACAAAACCCCTTCAAAATTTATTCTGTTTTAGCAATTAAGAACAGCTTTTCCTAATCATACACTTTTTGTTTCTGTTCTGTTGTTTTCTATCTGGCTTTCCAAACATAAACATAGATGCATATAATTTCTTTTAAGTTTCATATCTTCTTTCATCACATCTCCTACTTCCAATTTTGGTTTTGGACATAATTTCTGCCAGTGGTGCTTTGCATACTTCAAGGTTTCAATAGCTTAGACCTGAGTATGATGTTTCTCATTTATCATTTACACACAAAAAAATAAAATTATATTTTTAAATAGAAAACTTCTTGATGTCTTACTGTGTCTATAAGCTTCTCTTTCCATGCTTAGATGGTCTGCCGTAATCAGTCTCTCAGACTTTCCTGTGATTAACCTCTTTACTGTTCTGTACTCTGCCTTCTTTCTTTCTGCTTCATGTTCATCAACTGCCTCAATAGATTAAAAAAAGTTAACTGCTTTGATTAAAAAAGTTACAACTCAGGTTAAAGAATGTTCTATTTTGGTTTAGCTTCTTGTTTTTAATCAGTTTAAGCAAAATTGAAAACAGACACTTGGAAATCAATGCAAGAACATCAAAAAAGGGATTTGAAAACATTTTTGTACAATATAAACACATTTTTAATGGAAATATTTAATTTCTGAGTAGGCATATCCTTAATAATAAAGAATATCTGCCTTTCATAGTGTATTTCATATGTAGATCAAAATGCACAATTAACTGAAGAAATCAGTTAACTGAAATTTCATAGAACTGGCACCAATGAAAGGTAAAATGGTGCCCAGAAATAAAGACAAGTACAAAACCTGAAACTGTACCACCCTGCTGCTCTATTCACTTGCCAACACTACCTCTTTCCTGGTTTTGTTTTCTTCAGGGAAATTGCTGAGGACACTGCATAAGAGAGGAGATAAGAGAAGATTTAAGACCATATTCTGAAGTGACTGTCAAAGTGACATATTTAAGGCTTCTCAAGTACATTGTCAAACTGGTTGAATATGGGAGCTCAACATGAAAATCAACTGAATGAATATGGGAGCTGAATGCAACAAATCCCTTAATTATATCTGATTTCTACAACTTAATGCTTATCTAAACTTTTTTTTGGCTATGCCATAGAACAAAACAATCTAGAAACTTTGCAGATAAAGCTAAATTAAGATGCTTGGCTGAGCTTTTAGAACAGAAGGTTACTCAAAATGCTGTTACAAAACGTATCTGCTTAAAGTCATGAAATCACTGGCAAGTCTGAGATCATACTGTGTGAACATCAGATTAGGGCAAATTCACTGATAGTTTCAACACTTTAATAATTTTCTGAATTTAGGTAGATTTTTTAATAGATTTGCCGTATTTTTCTAGTTGTTTCTTATAATGTTGTGTATTTCAGTTGTTATCCACAATATGAACACTGTGGTTTTATGATTCACCCTGTTCCCCCTACATCCCCTTTGCTTACCCAAAACTGACATAACACATGCTCTATCGGCAGAAGCTTCTGGTGAATTTTTTTATCCTTGCTATCTTTGAATAGTCATTCAGCATCAGCATGTATTTATGTACATCACAAAAATTTTCTTTTATTTTGTGAATTTCAGGCATTGTTTGGTCACCTCTTCTGGAAAGACACCAGATTAATTTGTTCTATAAATGGTACACAGTGGAGTTCTATTTTTGAATAACTTCCTAATAGTAAATGAAAGTACTGGTTTCCGCTGACCGAAAGTGCCTCCATCAGTGTACAAAGGCAGACTAAGAAGCCTCTTCATATTTTGTCTGATCTCAGGTCATTGAATTGATTCTTTATGTAATACTGAATAGACTTCAAGATTCTGTAATTAACATTCAGGGTACTGCTAGTACATGATCTTAGCACTCTCTATATTACGGAAGTGATTACTTCTTTTTTTCTTGTGCATTGCTTTTGCTAACTGTTCCAAAGATTTACCAAAACCTGTACAGTTTTGCTCTCTGTGCTCTGAAATTGTTTTTTTCAATGGAATTACTTCCCTTTAGTTGTCAGATCATGAAACTACTTTCTTTTAAATAACAAACTAAAATGCTGTATTGCAAATTGGCTCACAATTATCTTAGATGCTATTTTAATTTATTGTCTTACTGCTTTCTTAAGGAACTCCAGGATTCTTAAGAATATACTAGGTGTATATGGGATGTCTTCTTTTAATAATTGTAGTTATTATTATGTGTCATTAAAATACCTGAAGTGCTTCAAAATAACATTCATAAAAGTCTGAGAGTAAATGACACTAAAGATGAGAGCACCTCAAAGGGTATAATTTAACAATACACAAAATAAGGAAAGCACAACACAAAATTCCCATATCAACTCAAGTTCTAAAAACCTGAATCGGAGCCAAGATATCTGGTGTCTTATCTAAACCTCCAAGAAATGTATTTTCAAACACTAAAATGTTAAAGTGTAGGATCTACCTACAGAAATTGTTCTTTAAGGGCTCAAAACAGAGTTTTAGGGCATTGAATTAGTATTTTTGATAAGGATCTCACATTAAATTGACCTTTCCTGCTGAAAAGATGCAATACCTGTAAGGAGCTGCTAACCCTGCTTTGACCTGCTCTATGTCCCAAGGCTATGGAGATGCAATATACTGTTTTCTTTCTTGTCTGCAGCAGTTTTCCCAGCCAATGTAATTCATATGCATATTGGCAGCAGTGAGGGAGGCCATGTGATTAAGTGGGGAGAAGGAAGGAGGAAGAGAAACCTACTTTAATTCTGATTGAGCCACTAGGGGAATGTGTGACTTTGAGGAACTGCTTTGCATCCTTAAAGCATCATCCCATTTACTGAGCTAGGTAAGAAGCCCTTCTTTGAAAACCGTGGCCGTACCGTCCAAGTTAAGCATTAGGTGTAAATAAATGAACAGTAAACAAGTCTCTTTTTTTGTAAAACCTTTCTAAAGAACATTACTAATGAGGTAGCCAGGTGTCAGGAAATGCAGCTAATTGTACTTTGTAGATACAAAAGCAGTGACAGATCCCTTCTTTTCTGAGCATAGGTCTATCATACAGCTAAAGCTCTCAGACTCCTGCAGGAGTCTGATGATTGTTTACCATAGCCAGACAGGAAAGGTTGCCTATCCACCAGTGATTGAGCCCCAGCAGCACTGGCCTTTCAAACAGAAAGAGGCTGAGAAGATATTTACAAACTAAGCAGCCTGAGAAGATATTTATAAACTAAGCAGCCTTCTGTTCCTTGAGGGAAGAGCATCCTTAAGCTGAAACATGGGTAGGATGCTGCTAAACACACTGCCTCATAAGACCTTCTCAGGGGTGAAGTGGTGGAAAATAAACAAAAAAGGTATATAAATCTAACACAAAATACAATAAAACATATTTTGATACTGATAAAAGTATGGTCAAAAGTTCAGATAAACTTACTGCATCAATTATATAGTACTTGTGTGCTAAAGAATACATTTAAATAATGGCATTTTTCAGAAAATACTTCGAAGACAGCAGAGAACTATGTGGTTCTGTTCACTTTTGATCTTCACAGAGCATAGTTATTTTTGGAAAGACAGTTGTTAATATTAGTTATGGATGGAACAGCACAGTTTACAGTAATTGCTACTGGAGTCTGGCTGGTGATTGGCTATCAATATTTTCACATGAGACTCCCTACAAAAAAATGTGCTCTTTAGTTTGTACTAAACAAAAAAAATACAGAGAATTTGGGTGAGGAACTGGAAACCAACACTGTTTCCTTTACAGTGAAAACTGCTGCAGTCACAGAGCTAACACACTGGATGTGTGTCTCTATATTCTCTGAAAATAGAGTTCGCTTTGGACTGAAGTCCTCCAGTAAAATAAAAATTCTCTCTTACTAGCTGCACAAAGTGGGGAAGTGACATCACTCTGAAAATAAATATAGAAATGGGTTTTCTGGAAATATTTATACTTTGTTCATGGATAAAGTGCTGAATGTACAGCCAAGGAGAGCTCAGCTTGCACCACTTGAAAAGGGGAAAGTTTTTTAAGCTTGCAAAGATTCTCACTCCAGGGACTATTTTTTTTTTCGTTTAAAATAACTGACTCTTGACATAACCTTGTCTATTTTAAAGACCAAACATTTTCCTTACTCCCAAATGCTTTGTGAGCCTTAGGGATATATTGTCCCTGGAAAAACTGAGATAGCAATATCCTGGGAATGGGTGATTTCCATCAGGGACAAGGAAATCGCTCCAAACCACATTTCATTCTGGTTACAGCATTTTAATGAGATTTGCAAGCCTTTCTGAGACAGCCACAAGAAATATTCAGCACCAAACCCTCAAACAGAGTCCTGAAAATTATTCTAATGTCTCAGCAGACGATGGATCCTAATACTAAAGTTTTGCTGTGATATTCTTTACATTATAATTAATGGTGACTAATTAAGGTGTGATTAAGTATTGACCTCCCAGTTAATTCTGAAAGAAGTTGGATGACTGGAAATACTTACCAGGATTTGAAAGGAGCTTCTCCTCAATTGCTTCCTGGAAAACAGCTTTCAAAAATCTTTTTCAATAACTTTCAAACCCCTTCATGATATGGATTTCAACTTAATCAAGAGAGCTACGCTTATTGTAATGAGCATATAACATCCTATGGGAATATGAGCAAGTATTTATATGGGAAATAATGAAACCGTAGCTAGCAATATAACTCTTAATGTGCAATAAGAGTGTATATATGTGAATGCAAATGAAAGCACCACCATCTATCTCTCTATGATCATGCCTCAGTCATAATAGTTAGCAGACAGTGTTGCATGGATCCAGATATTGTATTGCCTCCACTTAAGAGTGAAAAAACAGCTTACAGAGAACAGGTTCTGTGACACCACAAGGATAAAATAATAAAGGGTCTAAAATGACTGTTACAATAAATAAATGGTTAAGAAGTAAATCTTTAGGGGAATGTGCTTCAGATTGTGCTATTTTTTCAGTTTACACATTTTAAATCGATGTAGCATAAATTATGTTGCATAAAATAATGACAATACATGAATTCTACCTATGGAAATTACTCATCCATCAGACAGTGTCAGGTACATTCAGAAGCACATGCATGAAGTTCTGCACTGTGAGTTCAAATTGTTTTGTACATGAATAATGCTGGTTGGAAAATGAAAAAAGAAGAGATAAGGAAACTTTGGGATCTTTCTGCACTGACTTTTCTTTGACCCAAGAAAGAACAATGAATGTTTGCTTTCCCTTGGAAGGGGTGCCGACAAGGCTACACAAACAAAGAAGCAGAAGCTCAGCTGGTGCAAATTAGGACAGTCTCATTGCCTTAATGGAACTGCATCTTTTCCACTAGCTAAAGATGTGGTCAAAAATATTAAAGGTTCCACTGTTATATTTCTTTCAGTACAAGAGTCAGGCATGAATCCTTTCCACAAATTTTCAAACAGAGCTTTTTCCAAGCAATGGCTTTGTAAATCTGTGTCTGATTTTCTGCAGAGCGTTTTTGAATGTCCCAAAATACTTGATTTCTCTCAAAAGAATGTTTTTCTGCAATCGGCTTCTGCATGATCTTGTTGATTCTGTAGTACTGCAGCAATTTAAAAAAAAAAAAAAAAACATGAAAAAATTTGGCAGTCCTTTCAGTTCCTCCTCAGTTCAGTACCACTCATCAATAATGTTCAAGGGGGCCAGGCAATGAACGGCGATATGCTTCCTTCATTCTTTCTCCCAAAGACTAACTGCAGTGTCATAATACAAGCAGACAATTGCCAAGATTGTATTTACCTCAACAAAAAAGGCTGTACTGTATTTATAAGAATTCTTTTCAGATGGAGAAACAAATACTGTCCACATAAAAGCATATTAAAAAATTAAGGTAGGTCATAGAAAGAACTACATATGCTAAATCATCCAAAGATGTATCTTCTACATAGGTCTGAAGAGAAGTGATGCCATATTTGCCTGAAAATTGAACTTTTTTTAAAACAGTTAATGAAAGCTTGTAGCTTGTCATTCTCATCAGTGCTATTAGTGTCAAGTAAACTCTGCCCTTGTAAATCCATTGATGCCAGGGGTTTCTGCAGATCTCTCTAAATGACTGTAAAGTTCAGCATAGTGGCTAAATGGGCAGACTCAAGGGATCCTGGTGTACAGTTCTTGGACACTGCTATTGTTTTATCTATTAGAAAGTCCAAGACTTTTCTAATGCTATTATTTGGAAAATGCATTTTGGAAGAGAGCCAAAGGACTGCTCTCCTACTGTCTCTTGGGAAGACCAGTTCTACAGTAGAAATCAATAGAGCCCAGTGAAAACAAAGGAAAGTGAATGAAGATTTCCGTTAGTTACTACATGACTTCTAAGCTTATATATGTTCTGCCATAGTAGCTTGATTTTACTGTTCCATGACATTTAAATTGAACACCACTGCAAGAGGGATTAGAACATAGAAAAGCATATGAAAAGAAACATAAAAGAGAATACAAGAAAACTGATATGAAAACTGCAACAATAAGAAGGAAACAAATAAGCAGAATATGCAGAGTAAACTGACCAGGAAACTGGAGAGAGTCTCATGACCAGACATGGGCACTGGGGTGGATCCTTAAGAACAAAAAGGGAGAATGACCTGTTATAAAACCTTACTTTCAGGAGAATAAAAGAGCACAGACTCCTTAATGTTAATTTGAAAAGCATTTTTCCTGAGGCAGGAGCAGCTGGATGCTTTTTGTTAATAAAGCAAAAATAGAATTCCCTGGCAGTATGTATACTTTTACCTGTATCCCTTTTGCAAGGGTCATATAAAATCACTGTGAAATTATTTCTTGCTGTTCTGATTTTGGTGTTTTGCTGAAGTTCAGAAAATGGCTGCCAGCCTAAACTGTGAACTGCTTTAAATCACTTCTATCCAGGTGATGATGAATGCCCTCTAGATTTTATCTGTAAAGTGGAAAAAATAAACAAGAATACATTACTCAACCCCTAAGATTTTTTATAAGCTGAAATTCATCTAAAGGAACACTTCAGTCCTGTCTACCACCCACTGAAGTGATTAGGAATTTCAGCTAAATAAAGAATGAAGGTGAGACTGAAATGCCCATGTAATCAACCTTCACAAAAAATCTAATACAAAGTTAAAACTCTTTTGAGATAAGTGCAAACATGAGAGCACTGAAATAACACTGAAAGAAATGAAGGAGGCTTTTTAAAATTCTCAACTTGTGCTTTCCTCAAAGTGTAATTCAAAACTGATTAAAAGTATTAAATCGTTTTTATGCAAAGGGTTAATGCTAAAATTCAAATAGTGGTGTGGTGTCCCATGGATACTCAATAATGAAAATTCAAATGCTCATTTCTTTAAGCCTTTTGTGCCCCTTTTCTAGATAATTGGTTTTTTGCCTAATTTTTGAGGCTATTTAATAACACCTCCTGCTAGACATCTCATGTAAACTCAGCAAGAGGAGGCATCCTGAGTAATAGAAAAGACTTCTCATTTTAAAGCTCAAATTCATACTTTTCTTAACAAAGGAGATCCCCACTGTTAGAGTTTGGGAACTGCCGGGCCAACTGCATTGGGGAAGATTGGATTAGGGGGGTAGCTGACTGTGCAGTAAAGTCTTCACTCTCCAGCAGGATTTTTATGTAAATTTTACTACAATTCATGCTTTCTGGAGATAATGAAATGGATACAAAATACTCCAAGGTTTCCAAGTCAGCAAAATAATGAACAGGGGCATTCAGAAAGCTGGTTCGATACTTTTTTTTTGCTTTTGGACCCTTGAATGACTAAGACTGGCATTTGTGCAATGTATCACATAGAATTTGCTTTTAATACTGCTCTCTAAAACCCATAGCTTTTCAGGCTATTAGTGATGTGTGAACATCAGCTATCAAGAGCTGTTCTCAGTTTAAGCTCTAATAAGCTGTATAATTTTCCATGTATTTGCCTGAAGGCAACTTTTGCCAAAGAATCAGCCAAACATTTTTGGAAAAAAAAATATTTTCAAGTCAACAGCTTTGAACAACTGTCTGTGAATATGTCACAGCACTTGTTATCAATGAGCTTCAAGTAAGAAGAGTCTGGGGTCAAGAGGGGCCATTACCATGATCTTCTACTCTGTTCTGCATAACGTATAGAATTTCACTGAATCATAGAATCATTACAGCTGGTATTTGCTCGGATCACAGTGTATTTGAAATAGAACCTGGATGTCTTGATATCTCTTCAAATTTTTATGTTTACTGATTACAAAATTAAAATGTGTATATTTTTGTAAAAGTGAATATAACATGCACAAGCACGCACAAAGCATCTTTAGACCAGAAATACACTTAAAATGCTGAGTTCTGCTGTTCTTCCGAAACACCTGATATGAGATCCTCTGGTGCAAAAGATGCAATGAGAATGCTTCCACCACATTAAAAATACCCATTCCATCAAGTTTATCAATTAGTTTAAACAGTCAAAAGAAAAAAGACATTATGAGAGAGCCAATGTACAACATAAAATGTATGCACTACTTAAGAGCTGTGCAAGGCCTTTAAACACTTCTGGGTTTTTCTGTGAGTTAATTTTAGTATTAACCTATTATTAGTAATAGCCAGGTTCACAGTGCTCAAAAGGAATATCTATTCAGTAGCAACATTCAAGGCAAAACTGTACTACTAGTATTGGTAGTGCTCTGTGGTTTTATTCATGACTTCCCTATTGATATAAATTCATCTCTAAGGGTAAAGGGGAAAATACCTACTTTTAGGAGCTGAAAGAAGGAAATTATTAGCAATTATCTAAACTGCACATGTAGAAAGGTTAGCAAATTCAGAAATTATAAAATACCAGGGCCATTTATGCCTAAAGTAGTAAGCTTCCTATGACCTTTTGGTGTGAGTAAGCATCTATTTATTTCAATAAAAAGGAATATTCACAATAAAGTTTCTCAACACATATAATCAAAGTAGAAACCAGTGTTCCAAAGATCTTTCAAAAAAGGAATCAACCCTGATCTGAACCACAATAGTTTGTGTGATATGAACATCTAGCTATTGAGGTTCATTATGATGATCAATGAGGTTAAAAGGTTAAAAGGTGAATTTATGAATTAAAGTTTGAAAGTTCTGTTGTTCAATGAAAAATGTTGAGAAGCTGCAGAGAGTAAAATCTGAGAAACAGCTATTTTAATTGTTTAGACCAAAAGATCACACTGGGCATGTTGTATCATTTAAGAGTAAATGTAATAGGCTTTTCTGAAACAAACAAAAGAACTAACAAGTTATAAACAAATGTGATTTGCGGGGCTTTTGTGGTCCCAAGTTGTTCACTTGATTATAATCACATACCTTGCTTTTTCTAGGGAAACATTTTGCCCAATACACTAATTTCAGGAATAAAAAAGAATGTGAGAAGCAACACAGAGGGAAAATGTGTTAAGATCCAGCTCTGCTTGCATTACACTAAGCAGCAAGCACTCTGGAAAGTGCAATCTAACTCTGCAAACTAATAAGTGCAAGCTAACTAACTACTCAGTGGACTAGATTTGACTACCTAAACTCATGCACACTAATATACTAACCATCAGTTAGTCCTCCTGAACCATGCTCTGAATATTATTACACGGTGAGCAGTTACTAATATGAATAGTCCCATGGATTTCAATGTAATTATTGAAAAGAAAGAAGCATCTCAGGATGGGTAAGGTCAGTATCAAAATCAATTTCAACAGGAATAAGAGCGGCAGAATCAAGTGTTCTAGGCACAGCCAGTTCACTTAATGATATAGTCAAACACAGTGCAGATTTTCATGTCCAATAGACTGAAAACTGGGATGGAAAAAAGCTTTTAATTAAAAATGATAGAAGAGGAATTGAAAATCTTACTTCTACTTGCTAGAAGAAAGAAGAATATACCCAAGATAAAGCTGAATCAAAAGAACAATAAAAAATCCACTCTTTTTTTCTGTGTTTATGAAATGAAGAGAGTTTAGTTGCTCTTTGTCACAGAGATACAATACTATCTTCAGGTGGCCATTGTTTCCATTCCACCTTTGAACCACACAAAACTGTCAACATGCTCCTCAAATATTCTGTTGTTTTCTTTCAGTGAGTGATTTATACCATTTTACAGCAAGGAATGTGCCACATCCATTAAACATTAATTCTGAGTTATAGTTTTCTAAATCATAGCTATCTGCTTTGTAGTCTTGTGCTTGAATTGTGTTTCAGAAAAAGGAAAATGTATTTTTTTGTACTGTCAATTACTTATTCAGCACTGGGCTGTACTGAAATCTCCTGAAAACAATGGGGAAATGCCTTTTTGTTTGTTTTTAAAAATACCTGCATTTGCTTGAAATCCACAGAGAGGGACAGTATAAATACGACAGAACCATTTGGTAAGACTTGAACTGAGACCACATCACAAAATACCCTCTTAGAGCGGACAGCTCATGAGGGCTGCTGGAAGAATTCCCTCCAAAGGAAAAACCCTACAAAGGCCTTACATGGAAAGATGTGAGAAATTCTGAGAAACTAGGATTTTTCTTTAAACTTGAGAAGAATAGACCTAGTGGTTTTGACAGAGAGAGAGATGTTTCCATGGGACAGTTGGTCTCCAGCTGGCCCATCACATCCATTGTTACTGGTGCCTCTGATGCCTTCTGTGAACACAATTTACTAAATCACTTCAGCACATATTTAAAATTATGCACAAGAATAATCCCAGTAAAGTGAATGGAACTATTTACGTGTTTAAAATTAGACACATACTTAAATATAAGGCAGGATGAAGCACATAATCCTCTCAACATGATATTTTCAAGTTGTACTTGAAGCTTGGTGAATGAAAATGCATACAGCCACACAACAATTCACAACACCTTACCAATCTTGTCTCTGTGACACTCATTTCAAGCTATTAGATCCTAGGTCCATGGGGGAGATGACTTTGCAGCATGCTGGAGGTGTAGACCTCCTTGAGCACTTTTTGCTGTCTATGCAGCAGAATCTGCTCAGAAAAATGTATGCCTCAGGGAAAGGATTTGGAATTAATGCTTTCTAGAGCATTCTTAAACTTATGGAACTGAGTAATAATTTTTTTTTTTTGTAGAACATCAGTATTTTTCCTCATTGTAATCTAAGTAAAACCTTCCAGCTACCATCTAGTTATGTTGGACTCCCCTCAAGCACCTTAAGCATGGTAAAAACCCCTTGTGCCCAAACAGAGCACTCTGGAATTCATTTATGGAGCTTGGGAAGCCCCAAACCATAATTGTGTCTAGCATATACAGTTTATAGTCAATTTTTTAATCTATGGTAGTTATTACATTTCAAATATAAAGAAGAAGTCTGCACTAAATAACGTGAAATAGAAGACAAAGCAACGCCTTCTCAACATATGCAGTAGACAGTAAAAGCATCCCCATACATGCACATGAGGAAATTAACAGCATTCCCCACATTCATTCAAAGCAGTGAACATGCTGTGCTGGATGCACATATGCATTAGAAAAACAAAATTGCTTTAAATAATCAAAATACACAAAGGAACATTTTTCTGTGTGGCTGGAAATAACCCTGACAAATGTTAATGTTTTGCAAATGAAAAACATTCTTTAAGAAACAACAGAAACAAACAGCAAATATCAGATGCATACAAAGTAAGTTCCTATATTAACCTCTGCTGTACAACCTAGATGTCTACAGAAATCATTGTGTGATGAGCAAGTACATTCAAACTTTTTTTTCCTGAATTATAAATGTATTTGACAAGACCCAGAGAAGGTCAACAGCATGATTAAAGATATGAAGAAGCTTCCATATGGTGAGATACTAAAGAAGAGTGGACTACCTGAGTTTAGAAAGGAGAAAGCTAGCAGCAGATGTTGCCGATGTATAAATTAATGAATGGCAAGAAAAGACCTCTGATTTTTTCCCTGTGTATATCAACAGACAAAATAATTTCATCCAAATTAAGAAATAGTGTTTTCAGTGTTCTTGCAATTTTGTTATTCAGCATATAATTAATCAGTGAAACTCATTGCCACAGTAAAATACTGCAATAAATTGTCTGGATTACAGGATTAGTCACACACGGCTAAGACCAATGTACTGGTTAAAAACTGGACAGGGCAATATACAACTTCCATTTCTTGGGCTACCAGTTTTGATGCCACAAACCATAATACTAGCAGCTGTAAAGCCAGAAAAAAAGCTTTGCATTAGCAGTTCTGGGGTAGGGGAGAAAAAGATACATGTGGTCTTTTGTCATTGTCTCTGAAAGGTACAAAGCATCACACAAGAGGGCTAATTTTGCTATGACAATTTCTACATTTTATTTGCCTCCAAGCCATTTTTTTTTAATTGAGAATAGTGACAATATATAAGTAAATTAAAAAATGAAATTAAAAAGCAAGATTGAGTTGTAGCTAGTGTCTACAATAAATGAAGCTCAAATCCTGCTGTTATGTTTCCGACAACTTTAATAATCATAGATCATCTTGCTTTAGTTGTGCAGAGAGTGGGCTACAAGGTATGTCACCCTCAAGAATGACTAAGATGTTATGTTTATTACTTAAGAAGCAGAACTATCTGAATTCTGCTTGCTAACCATAGGTAGTGCAAATTACCCTGACAGGACTGTGTGTTCTTTATATACCTTGCTTACAGGCCAGGACTGTTTAGTCCCAATGTATTAATAAGTAAGTGCAAGCATTTCAACAATCAGCTTTTTAGAATTTGCATGCAAACTCTCATGCTGTGTAATTATACACAGTGCTGGCACGCAAATTAATTAAAGCTGATTTCTCTGTGACTGCAAACTGGTCATATCCCCAGACTTGCTCTAGTATGAAGTCATCACCCTATATTCAACATGACACTTTATGTCTCTAGCATTCTTAGCAATGCTAATATGCAACAACTGTAAATTAGGCAGTATTTTAGAGAGCAGCTGACAACCGCTGGTTAGTTGTTGAGTTCCCTCCCCTTGACTCTTTCCACATAAAAGTAAGAAACCAGTTATTTCCATTGTGCTTGCTTTGTAATTATCTCAACTAACAATGTAAACAAATTACGTACATTGTTTCAACAGATACTCACCCATGTTTGATTAGGGGTTACACAAAACTTATAAAACACAAAACCCAACAACATCAACAGTGTTTGCTTGATGCTAACATACAATTAGTCTCTTACAATTTCAGTGTTAATTTAGAAACTCCTTCTCTTTCTCTTTTTCCCTGTAATGGCTTTTTATTTTCAAAAGGCAGGCTCTTGCTGATCAAGAATAGGGAATGGGGGAGGCAGAGAAGAAGAGCTGACAGTTAGATTTCAGGAATCCTCATCAAACAGAGTGGAACTGTAGCCGAGACAGTTCTTTGCAGCACAGATCCATAAATGCTGACTTCTGGGGCAGTGCTGAGTTCCAGCCTTTTTTATTATAAAGTCGTCTGCTCTGATTTTATAATTCAGCTGAGAGAAGTGATTTTTTTAATAATTTCTTTTTTTTTTTTTTTTTTTTTTTTTTAATACTTTTTTTTTTTTTTTTTTTTTTTTTTTTTCAGTAGAGGTCTCCTCTGAGAAATTAAAATGTTTTATAGATCTTTTATCTCACAAACATATCTGCAATTGGACCATTCTCCTATATTCATCTCAAACAGAAACAATATAATCAAGCCCACTGGTATTTTGCAGTGGTAAATCCAAAGCAAGGGGCATCAGTGATTTTTAAAGATGGTCTAACTCTCCCACTACACTAGAAAGTGCATTCCCAAGTGGGATCAGATCTTACCTCCACCTGACTCTAGGAAAGCACAGTCAATTCCTTCCAAATATGACAAAAGAGAAGTGCACAGTGGATATCCTGATAAAGTAGCTGATGTCCAAATAAGGGCAATGAAAAAGAATTTTCCCCCTATTAGCGATACTGCGATCATCTAGTTCTTTGCAGAATTGCATTTAGTGATCACCGGTGTCCTTGTGAACAACTTAGAGGAAGGGTATTGTCCTTTATAATTACTTTTAATGTGAGGTGCTGGGGAAGTCTATGACACAACACAGTTATTTCTGTAAAGCACAAGGTCTAACTTCCACAGGCAGTTCTTGTTTGCCAAAAATGGAGTTACCCTGGTATACACTGGTTCAGAAGGAGGACTTCAACATGCTAACAGCATTGAGGAGAGCAACCCCACTTTCTTAGCTTGAATTGAACACCATTTTGGCTCTTATGCTCATGTTTTCAGTTTTGAGCATGTTATTCTGCTTGATTTGGGGTCCATTTCCATCACTTATAAAAAAAATATGAATCAGAACAAGACCTGTCAGCTCAAATTGCTTGGACATACAAAAAACACGGAAATGTTAGAAAGACCTATTTTGGGTTAAAAGAAACTGAAGACATCAGAAAAATAGGGGGATAGACTTGGCAAATATTTGCAGAATTATCTGAGCTTGAACAGTAGGAATATTTAGAATGCATTTGATAATGCTTTAAAACTTAGAAATTGCCATATATTTTGTAAGTCTCTATTAAATTCAAGAAACACTGAAACTAGGCAAAGGCAAAATTATCTTGAGGTCATATATTTCTAAATGTTGGCTTCTTTTCAAATGCTACCGTATATTCACATACTTCTGTTTTCTACTTGGACATGCCAGGCCCAAAGTCTTCTCTCTATTGACAATCTGAATATCACCCTTACCAGCATTACTGCAATTCAGATAGTACTATAAATAGATATTATTTTGTGGAGTTTCTTGTCCATTATAGCATGGCAATAGCATTTTTTGAGCCATGTCTACGGTCTAGTCTATACAGGCTTAAGTACCAACATTGATGGTACTCCAATTGAGAGAGTAAACCTTTTTACACATGCAGCTGGAATTTACTCCCAGGTAAGGCATAAATCAATACAAAAAAGTGATAGAGGAAAGGGAATTACTGTGCAACCTTCCTTCTTCAACATTGGCAATATCATTCTTAGTGCTTTTGGACATTCATTTTTATGGTAATGGCTATAAATGCTTTAATCTCCATTAAATATTTCAGAAGATGAGCTGTAGTGGCAGAATAAGAATGGCATTTTGACCACAAAATCCTTCCTGGGGTATTACTGCTTCCTCAAAAATGCCAGTGAACGTGCATCCTTATTCTACTAATCCTTGCCAGGTCTTCCTTCACAAACCTCCATCAACAGGATCACTTCAGAGTGGATCCTCAGTTTACCACACATCTCATTCTTAGCCAGGTGCAACTTCATGAGTTATAACAAACAGGAATGAGACTAGAGTTCAGTCACAGGTGCCCAGACCTCTTTGTAACCCATTGCACAGGCTATGTACATACAGGAGATGACAGATGCAACTCAGCAAAGCATGCCTTCAGTATAAGGAGCTCTTCTATTCTGACGTCTGGAAGACCTCTTGTAAATACTATGATAAGGTGAGATATAAGATAAGATAGAATGAGCTGTGTTCGATATCTTTGAGCTTCACAGGCATGTCACTACCAATCAATTTCATACTAGAATCACTTGGATAGGAGTCAACAGTCTGTGCTGTTGTGCTCCAGTGTGCTGCATTTCTGAGATGGCTATGCCTTTTTACAAAAAAAAAAAAAACAAAAACAAAAACAAACCAAACCCAAACAATAAGCACTATGGGACCATTGGATAAAACACATATCACTGTTATGAAGAAATAAATAGATGAGCACTCAACTGTTTAAGTGAACTATTGCCCTTCTCAGGAATTATTTAGCTACGCCATGTGTGTCTGAACCCCAAAGCCAGGTAAGAACTTTGAATATAGACCTTTAATAGGCCCATTTAATTGTTACTGCAGGAGAAGCTCATGATTCTTGAAAAAGTAACAAAAAATCTGGAGATAAATTTTCACCTCTTCGTGTTCGTTTGAAGAAATGTCTGGAAGGCAAGGTCTGTATAGGCAAGAGTAGTAAGTGTACGAACTTCCCAAAAGGATGCTTGGAAATAACAACACATGAAGCAATAGCTCTTTGCTGGATCCAGCTCCTGTCCATTCACTTAACTAAAAAAACACCAAACTATTAGAAATGAAGAGTCAGAGAGCTACAGATTTTGTAATCCAGTACCCATGTGTCGTGGTTTAAGCATCTCAGCCACACTGTTTTGCTCACTCACTCCTCCCTCTTTCTTTCTCCTGCTCCCAGAGGGATGGAAAGAAGAATTGAAAAGAATGTAACTCTTACAGGTTGAGATACGAACAGTTTAGTAATTAAGGTATAACACAAATCACTACTGCTGCCACCAATAATAATACAAGAGAAATACAATTGCTCACCACCGATACCCATACTGACCAAGCAGTGCACCCCTCACCCTTATGGGTCTCTGCCCTCCGTTTTTACATCCCAGACATGATGTGCTGTGGTATGGAATAGCTCTTTGGTCAGTTTGGGTCAGGTATCCTGTCTCTGCTTCCTCTTGTCTTCCTCCTGGGTTCCCTTCCTCCCTGGCAGAGCATGAGACTCAGAAAGTCCTTTGTCAGACCAAAACATTAGCAAGCAGTGACTGAAAACACTGGTGTTATCAGCGCTCTTCCCAGGCCCAAAATCAAAACCACAGTGCTGCACTGGCTACCAAGAATGAGAAAAATGACTGCTACTGCTGAACCCATGACACCATGATTTCCTTACAGACAATACATGACCTAGAACACAACTGCTTATTCTGTGATAGACCTGAAAAACTTTACATTGGCCTAAGTTTACAGTGAATAAATTTAAACAAGTGAGATGCATGAAGTTAACTTGAGGTGTAAGTGCCCCAGTTAATGGAATCTGAAAAGAACAATCAAGAACAACTAGATACACCATGTGTGTGGCCAATAACTCCATGATATACACATTAAAAAATCAGGAACATAGGCTTGGAGAGGACCTTCAGGCTTTCAAGGCAATAAATCAAAAAATTCAATATAACTTGTACATTAATCCACAATGTGAAAGCCTAGAAAAGAAGTATGCAAAGCAAAATAGCCTTTCTGGCCAAGTAATACACTGTTTACCCCATGGACACTATAGGCATACTCTATCATGCTAGGTACAAACTGGGAAGTTTCATAACAACTGATGAAAAAGTCACCAGTTATCGATCATTTAGTTAATAAAGATTTCTGGTGAGCTTAAAGCATAAACTGATCAAAAAAAGAATGAATGAGATTTATTGTACTGAGTTATATAACCAGTTTGACTAAAAGCAGCAAGTTGCTGCTTAGCTTTTATCTCCTTGCTCATTTCCATGTTTTCCAGCTCAAGAATCTCCAATCTCCACAAAAGTTAACTTCTGAGTCCTAATATAAGACTGATGAAGCTGACAGAGAAATTGTTGAGACTGATTCTGCAGCTCACTCTTTGTGACTGCGCAGATGTATTTCTAAATTTTCCTTCTCATCATTTACCAGCTTTTTCTCCACTATATTTAGGATCAAATGCTCATTTTCTAAACATTTTCCATTCTGTTGGGTTTGTTCTACATCTAAGAATCAGTAGGTCAAATGTGCTGCAGACTTTCTGTTAGACTTGTTAAAATCAAATCGAAAGTGTATGATTAATGATATGAATCATCTGTGTTTTTTTTTTTTTAAACAGGAAAGTAAACAAGTACTTGTCTAAAGCTCCACCTGCTATGCTGCTGTTATGGTGCTGTGCACATCAGGGAAAACAATTCCCCCTTCTCAAGGCTGAACTAAAATTAGGCTCCACCTGCAAGATGTTAGTGAAATCTTACACAGCTGCATTCCAGAGACAAGTTCCACAGATTGCTTTTGGAAAGCACTGTGCATTTCTGGCAAAATCAAAATCAAACTTGTTAGCTTTTTTTGCCTAACTTTTAAAAAATGTATTATTAATGATAAATGTAATTATTATCACACTAATCATGCTGATAAGTAATCTCAAAAATAGATCCATTTAAAATGTAATTTTACACCCACATCCCACTGTATTTAACCACTTCTTTGCAAATGCAGGCAGTAATCATAATAATACTTAGCACTTAGACAGCACTTTATTCATTTATAGACACTTCTGTGGCACTCATCACCAGAGTAACTTTATTTTCTTTATTATGTCTTTAAAGTGCTGCACTGACATTAACAAATTAATCCTCATGGCACTTGAGTAAGAAGGGAATAAGTCTGATCCTACACTATTTACTAAGCAAAACTCTACTCTTACCCAGCCTCAATAGCCTTTTAGACACTAACCAAGTAGGAACATTAGAACATAGTCCACAAGAACTACAGAGCTATTAAAACATATTACAACTCCAACTTTGAAGTGACAGAGAATATTGCTATTGACTTCAATAGCAGAAGGGCCTAAATATGTACTCTTACCATTTTTCACAATACTTCTTTCTGTCAAGTGAATGCTAAATATTCCAGCATATAGAATTGTTGGATGTGTCTGCACAGCTGTAAACACAGTAAACCCAAAACAAATTCAGTATTTCATTTAACTAATGGAAGTGAGTTATATAGACTTAATTTTTCCAAAGGTGGTGGGTTTTTAAGACTTTAATTTAAAAATAAAGCTTATGCATACTGAAAACTGAAGTGAAATTTGTGTTGGTTTTCATTTGCTGTGTTTCCAAAAAGATGAATGCTTATATGAGACTTCTAGTAACAATTTCAATGTAAAGTGGATTAACTAGATGCAAGTAGTTAATATTCTAAACAATAGGTGAAAATGGATACAGCCTTTTTATGTATCTGACAGTTCCTCTGCAGATAAAATTTAATAAATTAGAAAATATGTTGTCAAAAAAAGGATCTGGGATGCACAGTGACATTAACCAGTTGCAACATAGTCACTAACCAGTTGCAACACAGAATAATTGATACCTGTAACTCAGGATGGACCCTGAATGGTTAACTAATGCCACAATTTATTTTGTATGCTAAGGTATTATAACACAAAAATAACTGACTCAAACCAGGCTACCAACTGCAGTGTGTGAGTAAACATTTTGTTCACTGTGCTTCCCAATTGTTACTGTCAGAAAAGAAATATAAAAGGAGGTGTAACTTTCAGCTCCTAGATAGTGAACTCTTTTCTCCTTCCACACTACTGGCCATTAAAAACTTGATGGCCCCCTGAGACCAAGTAGTTCTAGTGCACAGTATAACAAAAGAGTCAGTACACTGGTGGTGTGGGAGTGGACTGGGGCACTTATCTAAGTTTCATTCATTGCAGTAGCCCAAGGGAACAGTGCATCAAGCCAGCTGCACTGGCTCAGTTCATCCTGAAACTTTACACTATTTTCCCTCTAAGTCACTACTAATCCCTCGGGTTTACATGGTTTTTGGGCGGCATCAGAGAAAAGCAGTGTGAAATTGCCTGAAAGCCTCTTTATAAATAAGACTTATGATATAGACCAGTTCTGTTGTTGAAAGACTGAAAGAAATGCCCCTGAGGATCGGAAGAACCATTTTACAAGTCTCCCACTGTGGTTGGGCTTTTTTTTGTTTCTGTCTAATGATTGGTAACTTAGAAAAAAAAACAGCAAACAATCATTCCCAGCTTCCTCTTTGAATTTAGGTCTGCCTGGTTTGCTTTTATTCAGCTAACAACAATATATACAAAATATCCTTTGCTTTGATATCTTGGCTATCTTGTTACTAACAGATTGCCTCTTTTTTAAGATTTGTCTTACTTCCGGGAAAAATTTAATGCCCTTAGACAAAGTCCCACCTGGCTATGTGAATGTGGCTGCACTGAAGGCAAAGGAGGTGAATTCACTAATACTGGGTCTGCATTTAGCCCAGGCACTTCCCATGCATGGGTGTGAAAAATGTATGCCACTAGTCTAGTGTCACTGTCTCATATTCTGTGCTTCAAACTGAGATGCAGTGGGTGTCATTAATCCAAAAAGAGGTTTGAGACTGACCCTGCATGTTGTTAAACATAACCTCAGTTGTTCCTCTGAGTTTGAGAAGCCATGTCATATATGGGAATGTCCAGGTCTAGCAGAATGTGGTAGTTTAGGAATGAATATTAACTTAATCACGGAAGCAACTACAACAAGGTGCTGGCAAATATGGATTCTGCCAAATTCAGAACTTAGAAGACTAGCAAACTGTGTCTTGTTTATAGGAAACAAACATAATTTATGGTAAGACTTTATTTTTTTTTTTAATGCTAAAGGTTGATTCTCACCAAGACTCGAGGGTTTCAAATCACACCAAATGCATCATCTCCAGAGCTCATGCCTGACTATCTAAAATCAGTCTCTAAAATTAATAGTTTCAGAGATACCATTTTACACAGTATCATCTAGTTCTATCTTCTAGCAGCCATGGTGCCTTGTTGTAGTTAATGATAGTTCCCAAATGAGTCCCATATGAGATACATCCATAATGTCCATCAAACATGATTAATACTAGTTGCTTTACCTTTGTGGGACTATGTCTGGAAATTATGCTTTCACAAGCTTCACTTTTTGGGAAAATTTGGACAGTGCAGCAGCTCATGATGCCACAGCCTTCAGTATTCTAACAGTAACATTTGGAATCAGTCATTAGATGATGTTGCGTTCTCTGCTTACAAAATAATTCTTAATACAATCCCTATTTCTTTGGTATTTGTTTTATCCTGAGGAGGAGAAAAAAGATGCTGTACAGATAATTATATCTTGTGTCAATCTAGTACAAGTACAAAGCTTTTTTTCTCGTTAACATTGGTTATAGCATTTGAACCACACTGGAAAAATTCTAAATTGGCTTACTGGCTTTCTACTCAGTGAAGTTTAAAACACTCATCTTTGAATGAAAAAAATTTTCTTTAGTTTTAGTTAAAGATCTTGAAAAACACATTCACATCTTAACTATAGTAAATGAATTAATAGTTTCAAGACATTTGCATTTGTTTAGTGGAAAACAATATGTATCCATAATTATATCTGTACCTGTCTATTTGGTGCCAGAAACATTTAGTGGAAATTAAGTGCTGCTTAGGCCAGATTTATCCATTAGACACAAATATGGATGAAACAGGCACAAAACTATGCCTACGTTGATGGTTCATTGATCAATTTGCTGCTTATTCTGTGATTAACAGCACAAACTCACTTATATTGAAACCGACAAAGCTCCTTAGTAGACAAGTTGAAAATCCATTGCTTTTTGATGATAACTTTCTTGTTAAAGCCAATGACAAAGACTCTATCTAATGGGGTCAGTGCAAGGCCCTGAAAAAGCAGAAAGAGAAGCAGAAATGATAAGTGAAAAATGAAGAGATTCATCCCAAATAAATTACCTAAGAGTACTTGCTTTGGAATTACTCTGCACTCTCTCATGAATTTCAATCTATATGACACAGTATGAAACAGAGAAGAACTAATTAGTGTGAGTGGATACAACTGGAAGGCAGAATGACAAAAGTCAGTATGTTTCTAAATTTGCTGCAGAATGGATCCTCTCATCGTAACAACCGGGATGTATATTTACTTAACGGATGAGCATATCTCCAAAAGCTATATTGTTTTCTGTATGATAGGAAGTGCTCAAAAAGCATTCATCATGTGCAGTAAATGTTTGGACAATTCAGGCAACAGAACATTCTTCCAGAGTTGTTTGTTTACCAGCATTTTTAATTCTTACTACACTAAAAATACCTGTTAATTTATGAAAGCTGTTCTTTAATGAAGGTGTTCTCCTGCTCGAATTCAAATACCCTTTAAGTTTGCTTGAAGAATCCTGTGAAACTGTAAGATAATTTGAGAAATCATATACAGCTTTATGGGATTTAGCAATTAAAAAATGTGATGGTACATTAGTGAGCTTTACTCCTACTTATAGAATCAATTATCACAAAGTGACCATTACTGTTTACTTTCATTATTCTGTTTGTGCATGGGGTTTTCTGAAAGACTACCTTATGCCATATACCTGTCCTGAAAACAGTGGGGAAGGACAATGGCATGGCCTCCAGTGCTTTATTTATCACAGCATTTTTCCAAGCAGCAGTATGTTTCTATATGGCAGAAGCTGCTTTTGACATGCAGATCAAGCAAGATAGTCAATACAGAGTCTTCCCTTTCAGGGCATTCCAGTCATTCCACAGTGAGACGCTTCTCCTTTCAGTGTCCCTAGCCTTTGATTTCCTTTTGTAACTCAGTGTCTTCCCATTACCCCTTTGGCACAAACCTCTTAGCAGAGACATTTTCTGAATTTGATCTCTCAAGCAGGGTTTCTTCCTTTCCTTTCCTTTCCCTTCCAAAAGATTCCTTGGCCAAGTCTTTACTCTGAGTTCTCTTAGTGAGGAGTAGTTGCTCTCAGATGCGCTACTAATCTGCAATTAGGTGCAGCTTTTTTTAGCTGAGAGTGAATGAGGAGAATAGTAAATCTGGATTGTACTGCCTCGACAATATGCCATGGCCTTTTCTCAGGAGAGAAGAATAGGGAGGGAAACTTTGGGCCTATTCATTAGTCTGACTGATATTTTTTTTCTTAGTTGACAGCTAGCACTGAGAGTACTTCAAAGGTATTAGATAAAGAAGGAACAGAGGGCCAGCACATCCATTAAATCCATTTATTTAATAAACCATAAAAAGCTTCAGAGCATGAGTGAGATGTCTACAAGTGCACAGAGCCAGCTTTCTCTCCAACCTTTTTCTACCAGTTACAGATCAGCAAGAACTGGAAAACATAAGCTGTTTGACAATGGCCACACTTTGATTTGAATAAACAACAGTGCTTATTTATAGCAATCTGAATAGCAAGGCAGGGCAGCTGAGGTTTAATACAAAACAGCTAAATTTTCTGAGCCAGCAGTGAACAGACTTCCAGGGAGTCCAACACAAGACTGAGTATCTAACATGTATGCAACATCTTCCACATCAAGAGTCATAGGTAGGTTTGGCACAGACCTCTCACAATGTGGCTGTGCTAGATCAAAACTGGATTAACTTGGCTTTAGTCTCTTACTTCTTGAGACAGTCACCTCTGACACTTACATCAGCATTCACATTCCCTTCAGAACCTTGGTAATTACAAATTCCTGGAGGCTAAATAGATATTTGAAACATACGTAAACCCATTTGAAGACATAGGTCAATAAGCCTTTGATGAACTGATGGGAATCAAATTGGTGCCAAATCCAAACTTTCTAGAGAACCTTCAGGTGCTGAGTATGTGGCCTGAAAACATTTACTTTGGATATCATAATCTATATATGAGTTTTCTTGGTACCTTGCCTAGTGTGCTACTGTGGCAAATGGTATTACAAGTTGCTTTAGGGTCAAGAGGAATAGTTCTAGTTTTCTTCTGAAGCTGGAACATTTACTAGTTAATACATAGTACATTCAGGACTTGGTCATACATACTTCATGTAATCAGAAAGCCTAACTGTCATTTACCAGCTGTTCTGCCAGAGGTGTAGGACAACAGGGTCATTCATTGCACAGCAGTATAAACGTGGCTTCAATACTGAACTGATGTTGACCAGTAACTGGCAAGAAAGAATTGTTCAATGCTGTGGTATTAGTCATCATTTAGTCATCTTTCATGTATTTTCTTCGGAGACTAACTAGGTGCTCTTACCTTGGCTGTGATGTGCCAGTTGGTCATGTTGGTTATGTTTCATACTCCAAATTTATTAATTTGCTTTATTGTGACTGCTTTAAAATTCTTAGCTTCTATTGGTGATATATTCTCCAGGTATGTGCTGACATTTTTCTGAGAGGTCTTTTGTTGTAATATATCAGCTGGCTTTGAACTTGTCACTCTTAGACAAAGAGGTAAAGAGCATACCTGAAATTATGATGCACAGTCTACACCTCACACATGACTCAGGAGTTCTGTTTGGCTTTTTAGAGGAGAACAAATCTGTAGCTTTAATTTTGCAAGGTTCTGTGCACTCTCCAGAGTGCTGGTAGCAGCTGTTAACTGCCAAATGTTATTTCCAGGGTTGTACCTCCATTGATCATTGTGCAGGTGCATGAAAAAGAAATGGTTTTCTGGCATGATAAGGTAGCTCGCTTCAAGAAGTTGAAGTTAGACAAAACAACTATATTGATGTTAAGTCTATTCAAGATGAAGGGACAAAAAAAAATCAGTGCTTTCCTTAGAAAAGGACAAAATAATTTGTGACAGAATTATTCCAAGCTTTAGGATTTTCATAAACAGTTCCAGTTTTTATACAGGAGACCACAGAAAGAAAAGTACTGTACTTTTAGAATAAAACATTCTCAGGTGTTCATAGTACTTACTATGATTTTAGTCCTAGCTTTACATTTTGCAGGTGTTATTTTCCCAGCCAGGTCTAAAGATTGGATATTACTTTTCTCAGAGTAACTATGAAAAGCTGAATAGTTGTTGTCAACACTGGAAAAAAAACCAGCCAAAGTCCAATTGTATGGATCAAAAAACATGGATGGTTTATATAATGTAACAGCAATCTTCCATTAAGGTTTTTATAGAGAACTTATTCAGGTTACTCTGAAATAAACATCCCATTAACTGTCCACACAGTTGTGTGTCTGTAAAATAGTTTGTAACTTCGGGGCTCTAGCAACTGCATGTCTGTAGGTAGGACAAATAATCTTGATCAGATTGATTTTGACATGCTAGCAAGTCTTTTTGCCTTTCATGCATGAATCATAAAAGTACACCATAGGCTAACAGTTACTTTTAGCCTTCCAGTAAAGTCTCTATTGGTACTTGATATGAAATAAATGTCAATGTCCTGTATTTTCAGTGTGTAACACTGAAAATTGCACTAGATGTGTCACAAAAAAATGGAAAAGATCTAGAAAATGCTGAGATGACATCAGACAAAACTTCTCCTGAGAATGCAATAAGCACAAAGAGACTTCTTGTGCCTGTTCCTGTTTTCTCATTGAGCAGTGGAGCTGGCCTGACTGCTCATGTAATGTCTTGTAAAGAGGCTTCCTGACCAAATGCTTCTCTGGAGGAACTGTGCAAACGTTTGGCATATGCTGCCAGCAAATTTCCTGTTACTGTCAGGCACTTTGAATATGACACTATAGAGCATATATGAAGGACAAGACTGTAAACCTAACTGAATATTCTCCAATTTGTATCTCATGTTTTCACTCAATACTGTTTTCTGAGATTTCAGTTGGATTCTCTTCAATTGTCAACGACTAATTTGCTTGCTGTAAAAAATGATGCTCATTAAGAAGTTTTGTTAAGTATCAGTTCCCTGCAGCAGTTCATGCCTAACATTAGTAGTTACATATGTGGCACCAGCCTCGATCAGCCAGCATGAATCATATTCAGATCTGAAAATTATTTGGAGAGGGAAATTTCAAAGGTGACAGCTGTTCATATCTCATCAAAAAAACCCACTGCTCTTCTGTTCCATGAAATTTTTACTCCTACCTTGACTCTAATATATACTCTGGAAATCTGCTATATCTCAAAGTATCACTGAAGCACCTCATGAGAGTCCTCACAGAAATATTCTGCTACATCATGCATGCTATATTAATATGTAGAAGAGAAAGACAAAAAAGACTGTTGTCAGATACTGTAAGCTCTAAGTGAGCTGAATGATTTCTTCAGAGTTATGATAAGCATAAAATCTATGGGTTTTTTTCCTTCGGTCAAATTTCTTTTAAAACATTAATTATTAAGTGGATTTCACTTTTTGGTCTTACTACCATGATGTTTAGAAACTTCACAAACAAGGAAATCTTGAGTCCACAAATTGTTCATAAGCATGGAAACTCCTTTCAACTCTACCTGCAAGAGCCACATGTGAAGTGGAATGTCTCATTCTTAATCCAGCCTACAATATTATTTGCATTGGGTTAGTTAGACTAATGCAGACTAATGGAAACAATTCCTCTGTCTTCCTTTTTTTATTTTCCCTCTTTTTTTTTTTTTCCATACCTTACTGCTGCTGACAGCATACAAAATAGAACCTATTTTCTGCAGGGTCACATTCCAACTCTGCTGGCTTATAAAAGTAGCTTTCACCAATGGTGGATCTAGGGCCTCCTATCTTTGCGCCCGAGTTTGATCTCAGGATGAAAATGAAAGTAGTGTATTACCATATAGCTGTATGTGTCACACTGTTGTTTGTTAGAAAATTATGATTTAAAAAGAAAATTGAGAAGAAGCTATGCAACTTATCTAGTCCAACCCCCTGATTAAGGTTGGATCCTCTGTGCTTTCTGTAATTGTCAACAGATGTTTGTCCAATCTGTTTTTAAATAATTCCTGTAATGGAGGTTCCAGAAGCAATATAATGCAGCATTTCCATAGCTCGCGCTTAGGCAATTTATCTCAATACCTAACCTGACCCTTCCTTCGCAAAACGCATTATACACACTTGAAAGAGGTAAAGAGCTAGAGTTTGATACTCTCTGTTATGTTTTCCCCTCAGTTTTTTTGTATCAAACATGGTTATCTTATAATTTCCAAAGTCTGAAAAGTTCTCAAATAAAACAGAACAAAACTAATATCTTTGAATGCACTTACCCTACCGCACCATTTCTTCTTGCAGGTAAAGCACATAGCAGATATGGTACTTAATTATAATAATTCATATTGACACCTGTAGTTGACATCTTGGGACAATGTTCTGGGCAACAAATTTACGAGCACATGATGTTGAGACTACACAGGGAGTACCATTATGATAACCTTCAACAGTTCTAGTCTGCTTTTAGAATGGAATAACTTGAAAAACTATGTAGGAATATCTTGAAAGAAACAGTTTTTCAGGCAGAACTGTAAGCAGACAAGCACAGCACTGAGGGAGTTATTGCCCTTCTCTTGATGCATGAGTCAAAGTGAAGATTTTGGCTGAAATTGAGAAGCAGGGGGACTTAAGTTACAAAGGTGACAAACAGTGATTTTCCTGAGTTGAAGGAGATGAGACAGACTTTCATAAAAAAATAAAAAAAGACTAAAGAAGTCTCTGATTGCTTGGAAAACAAGATTCAGAAAATTATTTCCTGTTTTCTTCAATACTCCAAAGCACAATTTAAGCAGTCTGTATTTTCTGAACAAATAAATACACCTGATAGAAGCAAACAGAGAGTAAGAGCTATGGAAAACCTAGACAGGTAAAACCTAGTAGCTTTCAAACACTTAACAAGTGTTGATTCTCTATTGATTTAAATCCTTATAGCTCTTTTAATATCAATATATATTAGCTGTGGATTGCCCTGAGGATCAAATCCTGATACTGTTGAAATCAATGGCAGACTCAGATTTGAGGGGAAATATTCTTTACTTATTCATAATTGAAGCAATTTCCCACTGACTTCAAAACTCCTGATAAAGATAACTACCCATATGTTCATGTAAAGTATTAACAATGACCACAGCAATGGACTCTGCAAGATACTTAGAGAGTACCTAATAAATATGGCATTAAGGTTCTAACCATTCATGATCCAAATGAAATGGAATAAAAAGCCCCATGTAGGTGAATCAAATTACATGCCATGTCCATTTATGTTTTCTTTAAAAATAACTACCTCTGCAAGCTTTGGAGTCAGAGCTTTGCTATAATAATGTATGTTCCTCAAATCAAAATCTAGAATAAAAGTTTTTACATCTAAAATACCAATTGGAGACTTTTAACATCAGAAATATCTCATATAATAAATTAGACTCATCAGGAAGGTGATCAAACCCAAATTTAGTTAGGTATTAATTTTATTTATTTTAAACTAGACATTTCCTTGACATTCGCTTACGGTGTTGCATTGATTATTCAAATAACTTTTTACTTGCACAGCTTGATGGCTTGAATTTACTAAAATAACCTCCAACCTCCTCATCTATTTAACCCATTTATTCTTACTTGTGTTTTATATAACATTACCACCATGAAGGAGTAAGTGGTATATGATAAGAACTAACAAGAAATAAGGAAGCTACAGGGTAAAAAGTGCTCTGCACAGTGTATTGCTTGCTGCTGAAAAGAGAACTGTTGATGGACAAGAGGCAGTCCCCGAAAAGTTGTTTGGCCAATAGCAGCTGTTAGGCAGTAGTATAAAACAGCCTTTATATAAAATGCACATTTTATGGTTCCTCGTACAGATCAAAAATTAAATGCATGCAGGAACGTAATTAAGGGATTAATGGAGAAAGCTCCTATATAAAGGGAAATATTTCCAGGAAAAAAAGTGTGCTATAAGCATTTTTTAATGACTAGGCTTTAAAAACAAACTTGAAAATTGAAAAACAACAGTTCTCTTGTGCTGGAGAGGTCACATTAAACAATCCCACATTGGCTTTATCTGCCTTAAGAACTAGGAACAGGTTTTGCCTCTTTGACTTGCCAAGATGTGATTCGCAGCCTTGTGGGTAGAACTATGAATCAGTTCCTTGGTTTCAAAGGCTAGTCAAAGGAAAAGGTTCACTCATTATAGTAATTCACAAATAAAATGTATCTGAGCAACTCATTTTGTGAGTTCCACTGCATACTTTCACTTGTACTATATAAGTAAGCTCAAGTGGCTATTTTAAAACTATAGTATAAGGAATTTAGGACCTTCCCTAAAGGAAAACAATGGGTTTTGTTTCTTTCTTTCTTTGTTGGTTTTCTCCCAGGAAGGAGAGAAGAAAAGGCCTGAAGAAAATCCTTGGAGAGATATGGAGCTGAAAACCCCAATCTCTTGCATTAGTTCTTTTTTTAATAAGCCATTAGAAAAATAGATGTTGGCAGGGAAAAACAAAACAGTTAACTACACCCTTTGTGAGTAGTCTGAGTGGGTTAGTTGGAGTATAAAGTAGACCACCTTTGGGATTCAGAATGGCCAAGCCATCAGGGAGCTTCCAAACATTCTTTTTGGTAACAGATAGTAAGCTCTTCAGCTCAAACTGTGCTGTCCTATGTTTTATTCATAGGCCATCATAAGGGCCGCCAAACAGATTATCATGTTTACATCAGGCCTCCTCAGAGAGATAAATTCTTTAATAGTTGAACTGGCAGGGTCAGTCAGTACAGAGATGCCTGCCAGGCAACAAAATAATAAATAAGAAAAAAGGAAAGAAAGAAAGAAGAAATGAAATCAAAAGTTGAACTGCTTAATGATGTCCTTCAGCAGTTACCAATCAATATATTTTATCTCTTGCTGAAAAGGTTATATTAAGGTTTCATCATTTTAGCAGCATCATCCTCTTTCTGTGAACTGAGTAATTGCAGAGGTGCATGGAAAAAGCACAGTCTAGAAAAGTATAAATTCATTAGAGCTGACAAACCTTTACAAATACTTACTTGTGACGTTACATCTCTTTAGTGATTTGGGTTTTTTCTGTAATCAAAGTGCCACATAGAGTTTTCCTGTTGTTTGTTGCTGGAAGTAAATGTGTTTTAACAGGCACAATGGCACAGAACATTGCTATTTGTGCTAGAGACTCTAATTTTAAAGATAAAACAGGTCCAGGGGCCACTACTTATCTACAACCGCATACATACACAGTCTCTCCACTGTTTGTATTTTTGTATTAAGGAGGTAATATATGTAAAACCAACAAATGTGGGATAATTCCCACCAGTATTAACCTAGGTGGCATTTAAAGGGGGTAAAGATTAGCTTGATATTTCCTGAGAATGCTCTCACTTTCCATTTTTATAGGAAATGTTGCTGTTAGCACCACTTAGATTTAAAAATGTACTCAACTGTTACTTCTTTTCACACCGTCCAGATTCTTCTGAAATTTTGCTTTTTAAAACAAGTAGGTCCAAAACACCAACACACTCCTGCTCACTCCAGCTGAAACACATTTATAGCCTTTTCTCATTCTGTCTAGGGAAATCTGTTTTTTTCTGCCCACTGTTCCCATCACAGCTATTTCAATCTCTCTCACCACAAACTTGAGGGCAGCTCTTGAAACCAACCTGCTGCCTTGACCTAATTGACTCTGGTATTTTCCAATTGTTTCCCTATTTTTTTTTTAGCCTTTTTTTTTTTTTCATTTCCTCTCCTGTGTTATTTCATTTACTTTCCCAATGTTTGTGCCTTCCCTTCCTTTTGTGGATTTCTTATATTTTAACCTGTTATCAATTTTTTTCCTTCTAAGTCAGATACTGTCAACCTCTCTCGACCAAACAACTCCTTTGTTTTCATCCTTCTGATGCTGCAAACATTGTAGGAGAACTGACCAGGAAAGCATATAATAGAAACTTAGAGTAAGATAATAGCCATCACAGAAACATGGTGGGTTGGCTCCTATGACTGGTGTGTTGGAATGGAAGGTTACAGGCACTGTAGAAAAGACAGGCCAGCCGGTAGGGAGCGGGAGTTGCTATTTATGTTACGGATAGGCTGGAGAGTATGGAACTCTGTCTGGGGACAGGTGAGAAGTCAATAGAGAGTTTGTGGGTCAGAGTTAAAGGGAGGACTGCAATGGGAGACATTACTGTGGGGATCTGTTATAGACTGCCTGACCAAGAGGACTCGGTGGATGAAGCACTCTATAGACAGATAGGAACAGCCTCACGCTCACAGGCCCTTGTTCTCATGAGGGACTTCCCTGATATCTGTTGGAGGGACGGTACGGCCTGACACAGGCAACTCAGGAGGTTCCTCAATTGTGTGGAAGACATCTTCCTTCTGCAAGTAATAGAGGAGCCAACAAGGACAGATGCCATGCTTGACCTTGTCCTCACCAATAAGGAAGGTCTGGTTGGAAGGGCAGCCTTGGGTGCAGCGGTCATGAGATGGTTGAATTTGAGATCCTTAGGACAGTGAGAAGAGGGTGCAGCAAGCTCACTGCCCAGGACTTCAAGAAAGCAGACTCTGGCCTCTTCAGGAGCCTGCATAGTACAGTTCCATGGGATATAGCCCTAGAGGGCAGGGGGACCCAAGACTGCTGGTTGATATTCAAGGAACACCTGCTGCAAGCTCAGGAGTGTTGCATTCCAACTAGAAGGAATTGCAGCAGGAGAGTGTCATGGGTTCAGCAGCAGCAGTCGTTTTTCTCCTTTAAGTAGTAACTGGTGCAGCACTGTGTTTTGGATTTTCGG